>RXON01001559.1:0-26599 GCA_009667805.1 Leptobrachium leishanense
ACCTAAGAAATTGAAGACAATTACCCACATGTCTGGACCCACTTAGAGCCAGTGCACGGCTCTACACTTGTAAGTGGGGTGTTCATCACTTACATTCACAGTATATTTTACAAAACAGTGTTGCACTATTATTGTTTTTCTCCTTTATATATATATATGCGAGGATCCGGGATCCCAGAGAGCAGTATTTGCGCCGATCCAGGTTATTGATTTCATTATTGTGTGTAATGGTATAGGGGAAACCACTATATCCTGAGATTGGCTATCTGGGCACCCTGGTGGTGGATGCATGTTGTGTGGCGCTGCACCATTTGCTGTTTATAAGAATTGATTGAATTGAAAATTCCCATGCAGCGCAAGGTTTGGAAGAGGAAGGTCCACCGTACTCGGTCGAACGCCTTCTCGGCGTCCGTGGAGAGCAAAAGCGTGGGTTCAGATTTGGGGTGGGAGGCCGAATGTATCAGGCTGAGCGCTCTCACGGTGTTATCCCTTGCTTCCCTGCCCGGTACAAATTCCCGCCTGATGGGGTGTACCAGTCCAGGGATATAGCGGGCCAGCCTCAGGGCGATAATTTTTTGCAAAACAGTTTGATATCTTGATTTAGCAGTGATATGGGGCGGTAATTCGCGCAGATGTCTGGGTCTTTTCCCGGCTTCGGGATAAGGGTGATTGTGGCCGCTAGTGTTTGCGGTGGTAGGGGTGTGAGCCCTGGGTCAGTGTATTGAAAGCAGCGAGCCATGCTGGGGCAAGGGAGGGAAGAAATACTTTATAATACCGTAGGGAAAACCCGTCCGGTCCTGGGGTCTTGCCTGTCGGTGTCTTTTTGATTGCTTGTGATAGTTCCTCTATGGTGAAAGGTGCTTCCAGGTCCGTCCGCTGAGTTAGGGACAATTTGTTTTTCTCCTTTATATATATATATGCGAGGATCCGGGATCCCAGAGAGCAGTATTTGCGCCGATCCAGGTTATTGATTTCATTCTTGCGCTGCATGGGCTTTGGCCCCAATCTTATGGCATGGATTGGAGCTCTTTACTCCTGCCCTTCGGCGAGAATAACCTGAATGGCATCCTCTCCCCCTCGTTCCCCATACGAAACGGAACACGGCAGGGATGCCCCTCTCCCCGATGCTGTTTGCCCTCTCCCTTGAACCTCTCCTGCAAGCTGTCAGGACCAATACCACAATACACGGTGTGAGGGTGGGCGCGCGACAGCACAAGGTGGCCGCATACGCGGACGACCTGCTGTTTTTTATTAGCCAACCCCTAATGACCCTGCCATCCCTTACAGCGCTCCTACGCGAATACAGTTCGTATAGCAACTACAAAATCAATATGACGAAGTCTGAGATCCTGGGGTGAACATCCCGCTGACACTGCGCGCGCAGTTGCAGGAGGCATTCCCGTTTAAATGGCGCTCCTCTGCGATTACATACCTAGGAGTCCAATTGACCTCGGACCTATCCACTCTGTACTCAGCGAACTTCCTCCCATTGTTGCAATCCATCTCCTCAGATCTAACGTCTTGGGCCTTCCCCCATGTCACCTGGTTTGGCCGCATTAGTGTTCTAAAAATGAATATCCTCCCCGCATACTGTACCTCTTCAGACTTTACCGATAGCCATACCCAGACTGTTCTTCAGTTCTCTGCAGTCGATTTTTAACAAGTACGTGTGGAACACTCGACAACCTAGACTTAAATTTAGCCTCTTGACCGCCTCAAAACGCAAGGGGGCTTGGCCCTGCCTAACATTAGACAATATTATCAAGCCGCACATTTACTCCGCATAACCGAATGGACGAATAACCCCCTCACAAACTCTGGATAAGCCTGGAGGAGAACCTTACTGGTACTGACCTGGCCTCACTCCCGTGGCTTCTGGGCACCACTGCCGCATGCGGGACCCCCTCACACCCTACCGTCTCTGCTACCCTTAAAATTTGGAAATCCCTCCAACGCTCTACGAAATTGCCCCATGGCCCTCCCCCCTCCTCCCTGTAGACCGCTTACCTGTATACTCAAGATACGTCCGCCCCACCCAGGAGGGGAATCAACAGATACGCGCCCCAATATACATTGAAGGAGACACATTTAAACTTCCTGCAGAAATCCCACTGCAGCATCCACACTCATTCCTTACGCGATTTCATCTACACCGACTGACCACATACTTGCGCACTCTGGCACAGCCGTCCGCATTTACACGACCCCTTACCCCCTTCGAACTGCTGATACAACGCCCCAGCGCCCTGACACACGGTATATCCCTCCTCTATGGCCTGCTCAGGGATCTGACCAGCACTGAACCCCCATACAGAGCCAAGTGGGAAGCTGACCTTCAGCAGCCCTTCACTGATGACGAATGGGAGAAAATCACCACCCTTGCCACAAAATGCTCCATAGCCAGCAGAACACAGGAAACGGCCTACAAACTGCTATCCAGATTGGTATAAACCTCCCGCACTGATCGCCCACTACGACGCTCGAACGGATGGCTCTTGCTGGAAATGTCACGCTCCTCACGCCGATATGCTGCACATTGTGGTGGTCCTGCCCGCAATTCCAACCTTTTTGGCGCACAGTACATGAAACCATTTGCAAAGTTTCCACTATGCCCCCTGACTTCTCACCGGCCCCGATGCTCCTGCACCACACACCCTTGTCGGTAGGAGCCTACACAAAATCTATGGATATCAGACTGCTGAACGCGGCCAAAGCGGTCATTCCCCGCCACTGGAAATCGTCTACTGCCCCATCTATTCGGGAATGGGTGCAGGAACTGCACGAACTATGCAACATCGAAGATCTTCTTCACCGAGCGACAGGCACCACAGAGAAACATCTGCGCCGTTGGTTCTACTGGCCAGACGCATGTCCTCACGTGACTGATCCTCCCAACCCCTGAAACTATGGGACTTGAGTGGTGAGGAAGACATGCAAGAGATAGAAGATATACATTAGTATCTAAGAATTGCAGTATAAGGGACAGGGACTCGCAACTTTGAGGGACACAGACCACTGGTCCACTATGACCCCTGAGAATTCTCGCACCACTCCCCCACCCCCCCTAATCTCCCCCACGCCCCTCCCTTTCACCCCCCCCCCCAAATATTAAACAGTTATTTTGCATTTACTTGATGAATCTATCATATGCCAACTGATTACATTTATTTGTGGTACAAAAATGTTGATAGACCACGGAAACTGGTATATTGTATCATCCTGTACAAATTGAAGTTTCATTTTTGTTGAAGGCACCTTTATTTCCAATAAAAAACTTTATTACAATAAAAAAAAAAAAAATACAAAGCGAGAGCTCTGGTACACTTGGGATCCAATATAACAGGGTACGGGGACAAAGGAGGGTAACATGAGATGAGCGTATAATGTCCAGAATATAACAGAGGGATCTGAGGATAATCTTGGATAACCAGAGGGAATACAGGCAAGAGATCAGGAATATAAATCTGCACTTAACCAGGGCCAGGACCTCAATGAGGAGGCGATGCCTACAGGGCGTTGCTTCCTTTTAAGCATAGATCATTAGTCCGTGGTGAAGTCAGGTGAGGCTCCAGGGCTTGAATGTCAGTAGGCAGAAAAGTCCTGGAACCTGCATATTAATGCAGGACGTGACCAGCAACAGGACTCAAGGGGGCGCCAGGGGCTCAGAATGTCCAGATCGTTACAGTAACACATTATGCCATCGCTTTCAAATTTACTCAGTGTGAGAAACAAAAAGGTGAATTAGTCTAGTGACATTGTTTGCATTATAAGTGAATAATGCCACTGCCTTAAAACAGAGCAATGCAGCAATATTATTCACTTTATTATTGAAAAGTGAATAATACTGCTGGTTTGGGAGAAAAAAATTAGGAGAAAAAAAAAAGGAAATATTTTTATTTATTATTTTTGCAGATTATCTGGTTGTAACAGATCTCTGTACCCCGACAGGGTCACATCTGTCAATGCTGCTTCCTTGCTGGACACCCGGGTACTCCACGTGTCTCTTATGTCTTTCTCCAGTCCTTAGTCGCAGCTTAAAGACGGGTACATGTAGAGAGCCTTGCTAGCATCCCCCAGAAAAGCCGAGACTGTAGATCTGGAGCCTTTCGTTAGCTGTTACCCAAATCATGACTGAATGTAGGGTCAAAATGGAATTGTGAAACCTAATTAGATTAGGTAGACAGTTAAATACACATTGCATAACATTTCTAAACGAGGCCGGACAATGGTAATCGGGATGATAACCAATTACTGTCACGTACCTCCGGCGCCCAGCAGCCTCTTCCAAGCTGCTCGCTTGCCGGATAAAATGGACGCCGGCACCGATCACGTCACTCCCGGAGGGGCGGGGCACATTAGCAGTCCAGTGTTTTGTCATCTGGCTTCGCAGTATTGTATACAGATATCTGGCATCTATTTGCTAACATATATACAGTATATATATATACAGTTGTGTTCAAAATTATTCAACCCCCAATGCTGTAAAGGGTTTTAGGGAATTTAGTGTACATTTGTAATTGTATTCAGAATGAAATCCTACAAGGACTTTTTAAAGAACCATATGCAACTAAAATGACATCAATTGGTTTTGTAATACAGTAGTAAATGTTTCTTTTGTGAATTCTTCATTGACACAATTATTCAACCCCTTAAAGACTACCACTCTGAAGAACAAAGGTTCATTCAAGTGTTTTCAATCAGGTATTGAAAACACCTGTGGATGTCACGGAGCAGCAATAAAGCATAATAAGCACCAATTAGGCAGCTTTAAAATGACTGTGATACTCAGCTCCTTCTAGACATTTACTGGTGTGGTTACAAACATGGTGAAGTCAAGAGAATGGTCCAGGAAGACAAGAGAAGAGGTGATTACTCTTCACAGGAAGGGCAATGGCTATAAGAAGATTGCAAAGATGTTAAACATACCAAGAGAGACCATAGGAAGCATCATTCGCAAATTCAAGGCAAAGGGCACTGTTGAAATGCTACCTGGTCGTGGCAGAAAGAAGATGCTGACTTCGACTGCTGTGCGCTACCTGAAGCGTAGAGTAGAGAAAAGTCCCCGTGTGACTGCTGAGAAACTGAGAAAAGATTTGTCAGATGTGGGTACTGAAGTTTCAGCTCAGACAATACGGCGCACTCTGCGTAATGAAGGCCTCCATGCCAGAACTCCCAGGTGCACCCCCTTGCTGTCTCCAAAGAATAAGAAGAGTCGACTGCAGTATGCCAAAAGTCATGTGGACAAACCACAGAAGTTTTGGGATAGTGTTCTGTAGACTGATGAAACAAAATTAGAACTGTTTGGGCCCATGGATCAACGCTATGTTTGGAGGAGGAAGAACAAGGCCTATGAAGAAAAGAACACCATACCTACTGTGAAGCATGGCGGGGGGTCAATCATGCTTTGGGGCTGTTTTGCTTCTGCAGGTACAGGGAAGCTTCAGCGTGTGCAAGATACCATGAATTCTCTTCAGTACCAGGAGATATTGGATGACAATGTGATGCAGTCCGTCACAAACCTGAGGCTTGGGAGACGTTGGACCTTTCAACAGGACAATGATCCTAAGCATACCTCCAAGTCCACTAGAGCATGGTTGCAGATTAAAGGCTGGAACATTTTGGAGTGGCCATCGCAGTCACCAGACTTAAATCCGATTGAGAACCTCTGGTGGGACTTAAAGAAAGCAGTTGCAGTGCGCAAGCCTAAGAATGTGACTGAACTGGAGGCTTTTGCCCATGACGAATGGGCGAAGATACCCGTAGATCGCTGCAAGACACTTGTGTCAAGCTATGCTTCACGTTTACAAGCTGTTATAACTGTAAAAGGATGTTGTACTAAGTACTAAGATTGAATGTCACTTGGGGTTGAATAAAACTGATAATGATGTGAGCACAGAAAAGACATTTGTGGTTATTTCATTATAAATGTTATGTTATATTTGTCTGACCTACACGTGCCTCTTTGATTTAATTGTAAGCAAGATGACTGAATGATCAAAATCAATGTCAAACTGGCCAAAACACTCAATTTCAGTGGGGGTTGAATAATTTTGAACACAACTGTATATATATATATATATATATATATATATATATATATACACACTCTTGTCTCAGTCTGTTCTTTACTTAGTCACTATAACAGACCACTACAAGGATCGGAATATTAGGGTAACACTGCGTACAGGATATACATATATCCATAGGGAATCTGTGACAATTACAGTAAGCAGAATTACAACCTATTCACATATAAACAGATAGCAACACATTCCTGAGACAGAGTAGACTGGGAGGTTAATCCTCTCAACAGATAACAGATACACAAGGTCCATACAATATAAATAACCTTATTCTTGCATAATCACAGATTACACAAACCTAATTACATTATAAAAACAAATTTTTGTTCTGAGTTGTCCTAGCACCCAAATTCTGTCACCAGCCATTTTAACACATATATTTTCCAGAGGGAAACAGTCACTTTCTGGGAGGAAATTGTACATTTAAGCCAGCCGGGCTAATATGGAAAAGTAGCTGATAATAGTTTCAGACACGTGGCTACAAGAGCTGCATTTGCCCGGTTCAGAGGAACCAGCGACCACGGATATACTTAGCTCTGTGTGCCGTGCGTCTGATGGTTGCAGGAGATGGCAAACAGCCCCAAAATCTCCCATTTAACTGCTGGGCCGTTGTCTGTAGGCAGGAGGCAAGCCCACAGTCCCCTCCAAGTAGCACAGTGACAGTGTGTTCTGTCACACTGGTCATGTTTGGTATCATTGGAAAGGCCAGAATCTGGCCTTTCCAATTACTTCAAAAAGGACCTATATGTTAAAATTCTTTAGCTGCTTTTGGAGAAAAAAACATACAAAAAAGGAAATATTTTTATTTTTTTATTATTTTTACAGACTATCTGGTCATGTTAAAGGTCTGGCCTTTCCAATGACACCAAAACAGACCTCGTACATTACACGGTTCAAGAGATATGGTGGTCCAATAGACCCCAGCATCTCTTGTATTGGGATTCCCGTGTCGGGCAGGGGAACTCCCCCTTTATGAAGTCATCGCGCACATGCTAAGTTGGAAGGTTCTTGAATTGCTTTCATCAGGCAGGGATAGTTGGAATGGTGCATGGAGGAGGTGTGGCTGCCAGGATACACACCAGTGAACCAATAAGGGACATACTTGATACTGGGATAGGAAGAGTCTCCTCTGGAGGCTATTATAGTGGAGGCATGAGGACATGCATGTCTAGACCTGACACGCATAACAGGGATTTTTCTTGTCCCTTCAGGTACTGCCTAGTACAAATTAGCAGGTTACTATTTGGATGCTCGTTGTGTGTCCGTGATAGAGACATCCTGTATACAGGTCTATTCACTAAAAGGTATAACTCAGGAGAACTGGCAGAAGAAATTTACAATCTAGACCAAATAGCCAATTTGGAAAGTGAGATAAATGGGAGATTTTTCCTGTTTTGGCTATTTTGACCTTTAATTTTCACTTCTCCTAACAATTCTCCTGAGTTTCACCTTTAGTAAATAGACCTGATAGTGTGGCTGAGAAGTGGAAGAGAGTTAGCTTGGTAAACATCTCCCACCTGTGGCTAACACAATATGCTAAGATATTGTGACGTTTGGGGGCCCACAGAGCACGTGCACAATGTCTTTCACAAACAAAACAGTTTTATTCACCCTTTCAGGGCAGTCAAAAAGGCAACATAATAAGTACACGCTTTGGTTCAGCGAAATTAAAGCAAAGTCCTGATCTTCAGCACAAATAAACAGAGAAATAATAGTGGCTCACCAACGCTTTAAACAGTCCCAAACCTAGGGAATCCTTTCCCCAGTATGTAGAAGCCTCTCCAGCAAGGCACAGCACGTCTCCTGCTTTTGGAACACAAACACACAGCTTCCACTGATTACTTTTCCTAAACTCCCACAATCCTATCTGGGAGTTGCTGGCTTTAAAACTCTTCCTGGACAGGAAGATTAACCCTGTGGTTGCCCTTAAAGGGTCCACAACCCAAATAGGGGTGAAACATATTGTCCATCCAGGACCAGCCCTGCCCACCTCTACATATCCCCCCCTCTGTCTCAACGCGGAGGTGTTTGAGGCAACAGTAGACAGCCCACAATGCATCCGGGACAGGGCATCAGCATTTTGGTGCTGTTTCCCAGGCCTGTGTTCCACCACAAAGTTAAACTCCTGGAGAGACAGGAACCACCTGGTAACCCTGGCATTAGCGTGGCGGTGCTGCCTCATCCAGGTCAATGGGGCATGGTCAGACACTAAACGGAACTTCCTGCCCAACAGGAAGTATCTCAAAGAATCCAAGGCCCACTTTATGGCCAAGCCCTCTCTTTCCACCACAGCATAGTTTTTCTCCGCTGCCGTCAGTTTCCTACTAAGAAAAACCACGGGGTGCTCTTCCCCATTGACTTCTTGGGATAGCACAGCCCCCAAACCCTCACTTGAGGCATCCGTCTGTACAATGAACTCCCTCATGAAATCAGGGACTACCAGCACTGGGTGCTGACACAACGCATTTTTAAGCTTCTCGAAGGCATCTTCAGCATTGGCATTCCATTGAATCATCACTGACTTCCTACCTTTCGTCAGGTCAGTCAGTGGTGCAGCAATAGAGGCAAAATTGGGGACAAACCGCCGGTAATACCCCACTATACCCAGAAAAGCACGAACCTGCTTTTTCGAGAGGGGGCGTGGCCAGTTCTGTATAGCCTCTACTTTGTTAAATTGTGGCTTTACCAGACCCCTGCCTACGACATATCGCAGGTACTTAGCTTCCTCCATCCCTACCGCACTTTTCTCAGGGTTAACAGTAAAGCCCGCTTTTCTCAAACCACCCAAAACCGTCTGAACCCGGGGAAGATGGGACTCCCAATCTGGACTGAAGATGACAATGTCATCCAGGTAGACCGAGGTATATCTCAGGTAGGGGCGGAGCACCCTATCCATCGCTCGTTGGAAGGTGGCTGGGGCTGAGTGTAACCCAAAAGGCATCCGCTTATAATGAAAATGACCCTCTGGAGTGGAAAAAGCAGTCTTTTCCCTGGCTTCCTTAGTCAGGGGTATCTGCCAGTATCCCTTAGTAAGGTCCAGGGTTGTGATATAACGGGCCGGACCCAATTTCTCTATTATTTCATCCACCCTTGGCATGGGATACGCGTCAAATTTTGACACCTCGTTAAGTTTCCTGAAGTCATTGCAGAATCGCAGAGTGCCGTTGGGCTTCGGTACCAACACGATGGTGCTCGACCATTCACTCTGTGACTCCTCAATGACATCAAGCTGAAGCATTTCTATAACCTCTTCAGAAACAGCCTTTCTATGGGCTTCTGGGATGCGGTACGGCTTTACCCAAACCTTTACATGGGGTTCCGTCACAATATCGTGTTTAATCCCGGTCGTGTGTCCCGGTAGTCCTGAAAACATGCCTTTGTTTCTTTGCAGAAACTCCTTAACTTCTTGGGTTTGGGGTTTGGACAGGGTGGCAGCAATGTGTACTGCGTCAACACCATCAGACTCTATACCCACCCCAACCATGGCGGACACCTCTCGGTCTCTCCAGGGTTTTAACAAATTTATGTGGTAGATCTGGTATGGTTTTCTTTTCCCAGGCTGATGCACTCGGTAGTTTACTTCCCCTACTTTTTCAACCACCTCATATGGTCCCTGCCACTTGGCTAGGAACCGACTTTCCACCGTGGGTATAAGTACTGCTACCCGGTCCAACCTGAAATTGCCGCAGCTTGGCTGACCGGTTGTACACCCTTTTCTGGGCCTCCTGAGCCTTCTGCAAATGTTCCTGTACCAAAGGCATCACTTTAGAAATTCTCTCTCTCATCTGAGAGATATGTTCAATGAGCGATTTGTGTGGAGAGGACTCACTTTCCCATGTCTCCTTAACCAAATCTAGCAATCCCCGGGGTCTGCGGCCATACACCAACTCAAAAGGTGAGAACCCCGTGGAGGCCTGAGGAACCTCTCGAATAGCAAACAGCAGTGCGGGAAGCAAATGATCCCAGTCTCTTCCATCTCTCTGCACAACCCTTTTAAGCATCATTTTCAGAGTCTTGTTGAATCTTTCTACTAGACCATCTGTCTGAGGGTGATAAACAGATGTTCGCAACTGCTTGATTTGGAACAACTTGCACACATCTGCCATCACCCGGGACATAAATGGGGTCCCCTGGTCCGTCAAAATTTCCCTTGGCAGGCCAGTTCTCGAAAACATAAAAAACAACTCCCGCGCAATGGCCTTTGATGTAGGGTTTCTTAAAGGAACCGCCTCTGGATACCTTGTGGCATAATCAAGAACCACCAGGATATATCGGTGTCCCCGAGCAGACTTCTCTAAGGGACCCACTATATCCATAGCGATGCGCTCAAAGGGCACCTCAATTATTGGCAGAGGCACCAAGGGGTTCCTATAATGGGGTGCTGGGGCAGTTAACTGGCAAACAGGGCAGGAGGAACAGTACCTCTTAACTGCGGCACCGATACCTGGCCAGTAAAACCGGTCCGTTATCCGGGCCTCGGTTTTCTCAGCTCCCAGGTGACCACCTAGAGCATCATTGTGAGCCAGATCCAGCACCATTCTCTGGTAGGGCTGGGGTACTAGTAATTGTTCAACAATTTCTCCCCGAATTTCTGATACCCGGTAGAATAGATCATTATTGACTGCAAAGTGAGGAAATCTTTTCTCTGCATCTGGTGCTTGAGGTACCCCACTGACAACAGTTACCTGTTCGCGAGCATTTATCAACATCGGGTCACCCATTTTAGCTCTGCCAAATGCACCTCTGGACACATCTAAGTCAGGGTGTACTGGATAAGAAGAACCCTCCCCCTCATCCACCCCAAGTGTAATATCTACAGGGGATAATTCCTCTTCATCCTCTCCTACCATAACCGGCACGGGAGAGGATTCCCCCTCCTTGGGTGTCAACTCAGGTTGAGGAGCTAGGACACTCACATCAGTTACAACATTCTCATTTTGAACACATTTGAGCAACTCCTCATCAACAGTGTCCACAGTCATGTTTGGTGGGGGACCCTGAATTGTTCCCCAGTTCGATGGGCAGTTCAGTTTGTGCCAAGCACCACAGTTCAGCAAACAAGGGGCAGTCCCGTCCCACAATCACATCATGTATCAGAGTACTCACCACCCCGACCTCTTGGGTGACCGAAGTATTCCTGGCGGAAATGGTGACAGGGATCAGCGGATACTCCCGAGTATCCCCATGGATACAGACAACCCGGAGGGTTCTTTGTACTGGACCGAGCCTTCCGACTACCCGGGCATGCACCAGGGTGACCATACTCCCAGAGTCCAGGAGAGCTTTGGCTGGGCGGTGATTCACCCACACAGTACATTCAAACTGACCCCCCTCTAGGTCAAGGTGGGTAGTGCACATTGTGAGGGTGTAGAAAGATACTCTCCGAGCGGATCCACACTCCATGGGCTCCTCCTGTAGTGGACTCTGCGCCCGGGTATGGCCCCAGGCACGACACCTCCAACACTGTATATCGCCAGCAGTTCGGGTAGCGACAGGCCTCTGCAGAACCGAGGAAGATGATTTTGGGGTACTGGTTCCCGGGTCCAGTGACGCTTCCCTCCGAGGAACTGAAGCAGGCCTCACAGGCGGTGGCAAGACTGGTCCTCGACGACTGGTTGGTCTGAGCAGGTCCTCCACCACAGTGTATCTCTCCACCATCTCGACTACCAGTGCTGCAGTCTTGGGGTCCCCATGGCTGACCCAGCGCTGTAGATCCTTTGGTAGAGACCTCAGGTAGTGGTCCATCACAACCCTTTCGACCATTTGCTCTCTAGTCAGGGTCTCTGGCTGCAACCACTTTTTAACCAGCTGTCCTAAGTCATGCATCTGGGACCGTGGTGGCTGGTCAGGGCAGTACTTCCAGCAGTGAACACGTTGAGCCCGGACAGCAACAGTTACCCCAAGGCGGGCCAGAACCTCAGCTTTCAGCCGGTCATAATTCTTTGCATCTTCTAGGGCAGGTCAAAATATGCCTTTTGAGGGTCTCCTGTCAGAAACGGGGCAATGAGACCGGCCCATTGGTCTTGGGGCCACCCCTCTCTCTCAGCAGTCCTTTCAAACGTGGTGAGAAATGCTTCCACATCATCACTGGCAGACAGCTTTTGGAGGAAATGACTGGCCCTTATGGAGACATGGTTACCAGTAGTGACCACTGCTTGATCACGTCCAGGTGCAAGTTGCTGCATGGCCTCCCACAGGGCATTGATCTGCGTCTGTGTGGCTACCTGCTGTGCTGCAAGTTGTGCAGCCAGCAAATGGGTGCTTTCTTGTTGGGCAGCAATAAGCCTGTGCCAGGGCTTGTTGCTGCTGAGCCATCGCCTCTTCATGGCGAGTCTGGGCCTGCACATTGACAAAGACCATCTGCTTAACGAGCTCCTCCATAGCTGTGGACTTCAGTGCAGCCTTAGCCCAGGACATGCAATCAGAACACGGTCCTTTTTTAAAATGTCAGTTTTTTTTTTTTTTCACAAAAATTCCTCTTGCTTGGCGTGTGAGGGATAGCAAATTGCCCGCATTCGAAACACCAGTTGTGACGTTTGGGGCCCACAGAGCACGTGCACAATGTCTTTCACAAACAAAACAGTTTATTCATTCTTTCAGGGCAGTCAAAAAGGCAACATAATAAGTACACGCTTTGGTTCAGCGAAATTAAAGCAAAGTCCTGATCTTCAGCACAAATAAACAGAGAAATAATAGTGGCTCACCAACGCTTTAAACAGTCCCAAACCTAGGGAATCCTTTCCCCAGTATGTAGAAGCCTCTCCAGCAAGGCACAGCACGTCTCCTGCTTTTGGAACACAAACACACAGCTTCCACTGATTACTTTTCCTAAACTCCCACAATCCTATCTGGAGTTGCTGGCTTTAAAACTCTTCCTGGACAGGAAGATTAACCCTGTGGTTGCCCTTAAAGGGTCCACAACTCAAATAGGGGTGAAACATATTGTCCATCCAGGACCCAGCCCTGCCGACCTCTACAATATATTCACTGAAAATACAGTACAATGCAATATCGAGGCAGTTCGTCTATTCACTAAACTGTCAATTCACCAAATACAGGCGAATTGACAGCAAAATACACTGCAGTTTGCCTCAGATCAGCGATCTTCGGAAGCCGTGAAATTGTCCCATTAAGAAGTAATGGTTAATCTATTCACAGAATGCCGAACTGCACCGGAGTGTCGGAGAAATGCCCCGATTTTCGGTGATTCAGCTCTACAGGTTTAATAGTTAATCCCATAGAATTCAATTAAAAAAAATATTATCATATTATTTGTTTTTTTAATCAACCATTTATTCTTTTAATTTTCAGCAAACTGTCTTTTTATTATTTAATTTTTAAAACATCTTTATGTATTATTTTAGATGAAATTTTTGATTCCTAATTTTTTAAAAAGGCATTTACTATAGGTCTGTAAACAACGCGTGATTTATGAACTAAACCAATTGCTACATTTATCACAGGCGTTAGAGGCTTTACAATTAACAAATCCTGTATGCTTGAGGGATAAAGTTGTGTTGAATATATAAAAGTCTTAAAATTTGATTACCTTTTCTTTTTTTTGAGGCAGCATCATAAATATAGGGTCATTCAGATACCGAAAGTGTTTGTTGAAGTTGCAAACGCCAGCGGAAATTGTCAGTGTTGTAACTGTAAAAAAAGCTATATACCAAAAATCATGAGGCATGGCTAAGGCACTTTGCCGAAACGTCGCTTGAATCCAGTACCCCTGTGGCTGCTCCATAATAAATATTTTAATATGGTCAAGCTCCCGGTGTAGCCCCTGATTTTTGGTATATACTATTGGTGGACTGCATATCCTAGACGGTGTAGCACCCCGGCACTGACCTAGCATTTGGTGAGTCCCCCTGTGTTAGCCACGTTGTGTTTGACTTTTCTTGTACAAAATGCTAGCTACTTTCACAAAATTTAAATCCAAATAGCGGCAGAAGAAGTTGCACTGTGAAGCTTCTCCTGCTGATCTTTAGACTTAACATTTGTGTAGTGCCAGTATTTTTCAGAGTTGCAACACTGGCAATTTTCGCCGGTGTTTGCAACTGCAACAAACTTTGAATGTCCCTGAATAATCCCCTTAGTTTTAAGCCCCAGCCTTTGAGTGAGTATACTATTTGACCTCTAGATGTCACTATAATTGAACACATTTTTTATTTTTTTCTAGGCCTACTTGTCACATGAAATATATAATACTATGGAGAGCCTAAAACGGGGATATTCACAAAGCACCATCATTTAACTTTGCTGAAACAGCGAATATTGTCATTGTTTCAACAATGATAAATGCCACCATTTCACAAAAGGGAGACTCAAACAGTGGTAGGAGAAGCTTCATCAATGATTCGTCTTCTGCTGCTGTTTGAATTTCCCTAACAGGATCACTGAAGTTTACCATCATTTCGAAAATAGTAAACTACGTTTTTTAAGTAGGCCCCTGGAATATCTTGACGCCGTTCACTTAAAAGCTTATTGTATTTTTTAATAGTTATTCATAAAACCAGGAATCAAGAAAATTGTTGCGATTTGAGAAAGGACTTGCATAGTTTAGGTCACACAGATAATTTAATAAAATCATATATGAACATAATATACAGGCATATATTCCGTATTGTGCATACCTCTCACAATCTCCACTGCATTTGTGCATGCACTCACCTTTGGGGACTGTCTCTCTGTTAGCTAAATATTTCTTCCAACATTTGATGCCATGATTCAGAAAGGCTGCATCTATAGTGAAACGTTCCCTAGACCAGATTAAAGTGTTCTCTTCATGAAATCTGGAGCGCCTGGAATCCTTAATTTTGCTTGTATGTCTGTCAGTATAGCTACATCCAGAAACTCAATGGGGTTTGCACTAACATATATGTACTGTGTCAGTGGTTCTTTTTAGTAAGTTCGGTGGTCTTTTCATTAGTTAGGTGCACATGGAACCCGAGCAGCCACTGACTCAGTGTGATACCCCAAAGAAAGTGGGTACCAGCACTCAAATAATCTTAGAAGCTTTATTCAATATTCATATTTTGTAACTAAATATCGATAATTTTTTTCTAACTCAGGTGTTTTAAACTCTTTAAGACTCTATTATTGTGTAGTTCTGTGACTCTTTTATATTTTGTAAGCCATACAAAGTAAATAATTGATACCCACTCCTTCTATTTTGGAGTATATCTATGTCTATCTGTCTACCTCTGTATCTGTCTATGCAAAAAGTCAGTCTATTTATCCATCTGTCTTTCTGTATATATATATAACCTTATCTCTGCTAGAAAGCCATGGTTGGCATAGCATTGATTTTAGGGTTCTGTGTAATAACAGATCCAGGATGCATAAAAGTGAGACAGAGGTCATTTGCATATCCTACCCAAAGTTCCTTGCTGCATATGAGGAATGTGGCACAGGAGCTCTGGGATGTAATTCTTTGAGTTGCTATGATGTGCAGTTGGCTTCTGCAATAATAAACACAACTAAATATATATATATTTATATTATGGATACTCTACGCGATTTATCCCATCTCCAAAGACAATAATCTATCCCTATCAGGGTTATTCAAAGAGCTCCGAATTGTGGCCGAAAGGTAACCGAACAGTGAAATTCAGCGTACGGTTACCTTTCCTGGCCATTCGGCTATTCAGAGAGCAGGCAGTTCGCCAAATCTTGGCGAATTACCTGCACATACGGTGCCTGTTCGACGGCAGTGAAACCCCTATAGAGAAGCAATGATTAATCTATTCAGAGAACAAAAACCAGCAGTGAAAGTTGCCGAAATGCCCTGCAGTTCGAGGGCAGTGAAATCCCTATAGAGATGCAATGCTTAGTCTATTCAAAGAACAAAAACCAGCAGTGAAAAGTTGCCGAAATGCCCTGCTGTTCGGTGGTTTAATTCAACAGGTTTATTCAGGCGCATCCCATAGGCTTCAATGTTAAAAATATTCCCGTTTTAATCCAATACCCAATAAACCGTTGATTTATAATATTCTGCAGTAAAAAGGTTCTTTATTAATAGATTTTTTAGGATCTTTTAGCATTTTTTGCTAAAAAAAATTTATCGAAGAAAAAAACGTTTTTTCTTAAATCATTTTTTAGAACAGCCCTTTTTATTATCATTCATTGGACCTTATATGTAAATTTCAGACATTTTCTTTCTGTAGTTTCTTTGCAAACAGCATTTCACTTTTCAAACATTCAAGCGTACAGTTTTTTCTATTTTCACTCCATTCGTCTGTGGTGTCGGCTTTTTCCGGCAGCTGCTCTTCGCTCTGATCGGCTCCTGCTCGGGTTTCTCCAGCATGTTCGGCGGGGTTAATCCAGATGTTTTTGCGGGTTTTGGTGTGCGCTCTTTGGTGTGCGAGTTTTGTGGTGAGTGTTCGTCGTGTTTGCGGCAGCTTTTCCATGCACTACGATGGCCTTGTGGTGCTTGCTGAATACACCGCAGGGTCGCCGAAATGGGATCGCCGAATCGCACCAAATTGAAGAGAACGAAAAGTCACCGAACGTGCGGTGGCTTTTCGATTCCCTTTGCATAACCATAAATGTCATGGCTTAGATATGCCTATCATCACTTTCCCTTCATGTACCATGGCATCCTACTGTTTACTTTATTTCCTTTCCCTCCTTTTTTTTAATTAACACCTTATTATGGTTACATTACATATTGTTATCGTTACTCTATTTTACGAGTTCACAGCCTACTATATTTCCTACAGACTGTTTGCAAAATTGCAACCTAGTACTACCAATATCTATCATTAATCCTTCTTCAAATGCTTTTAAGGTTTTATTTTCTGTATTATTACAGAATGGTGTTCTGCAGTTTGTGATATTGTTTCTCGACAAAAATATGTTGGGGGGGGGTCACTAATGTAAACACAGAATTCTGACAATTCTTTGTCAAAAAAGAGAAAGTTACTTAGAAAGTTTGATGCCACTTAAGACAGGATCACCATCTCATTATTATCTTGTTCAGTGTAGGGCAAGCACGCACTGACCTAAATTGAAAAAATTATAATCTAATTTTAAGTCTGTTAATTGGTGTTTTAATTAGCCTATTTTTTACACATTTAACCATGAGTAAAATTACTAAACTTATAAGAAACTATAAGAGCGTTCCATCTATGATCTAAAAATTATAAATGCAAAGTAGGATATTCCATACAGTATTAGAGGCTGGAGACTCAGTTCTCACGGTCTTCTAAAAGTGCCCATTTATTTATTACAGAAATACTGTATCTCTACTTTTGCAATATTTTTATATATGTTTTTAAGAAATCATGATAAAACCAGACAGAAACTCATATAGTCATAATCCATGCAACATACATTATGTTATTTGCATCGTATTGTAAATTAACCCTCTTGAATCAGTATTTTTAATGTGGTTAAGGATGGGGAATAATTAAAAGGCTATATGTGGATGCAGGACATTCCTATTTTAAAGGTTCCCAAATATTCATTTCTATCATGTACAAGCATGGTACTTGCAGGTTTTTAGTTTAGATTTATTTCTATTTATGTATTTTTAACGACTTTAATTCTTCTTTTTTCATCCCAGCTTCCTTTTTAAAATCAACTAGTATCTCTGACTTTAGTTATTTTACAAACAGAGACTTTTGTCTTTTGAAAATTGAGTTTCTAATGGCTTCCAAACAATATGTAACAATCTGGCATCTGCTATCCCTAAGTACGCTCTAATGTGAAACATTCAGAAGTAATTAATCACTCTGCATGATGTAGTGTGTTAGCTCATGTCACTATCCTCAGATGCTCTCATGCAAAGGCCACACAGCCAATAATCTGGATATTTCATTTGGATATTTGTGAAACATATTAAAATAGATTTGTTTACATTTTATGAAAGCAATGCATCAACCAGGGGCGGATCCAGAGACTAGTCTCGGGAGGGGCACTTACAGAAAATAAGGTGTTTTAGCAGAGAGCCCGACTCACGAGAATTTACAGAGGGCCCGGCTCACAGGAGCTTACAATCTAGAGGAGCAGAGGGCCCGGCTCACAGGAGCTTACAATCTAGAAGAGCAGAAGGCACCCAGGAGCTTACAATCTAGAGGAGCAGAGGGCACCAGGAGCTTACAATCTAGAGGAGCAGAGGGCACCCAGGAGCTTACAATCTAGAGAGCAGAGGGCACCCAGGAGCTTACAATCTAGAGGAGCAGAGGACACCCAGGAGCTTACAATCTAGAGAGCAGAGGGCACCCCGGATTTTACAATCTAGAGGAGCAGAGAGCCCCCAGCTCACACATGGATTTGCCCCCAGCTCAAGGATTGCCCAGCTCATGGATTTGCCCCCAGGTCATGGATTTGCCCAGCTCATGGATTTTTCCCCAGGTCATGGATTTGCCCAGCACATGGATTTGCCCCAGCTCATGGATTTGCCCAGCTCATGGATTTGCCCCCAGGTCATGGATTTGCCCCCAGCTCATGTATTTGCCCAGCTCATGGATTTGCCCCCAGGTCATGGATTTGCCCCCAGGTCATGGATTTGCCCCAGCTCATGGATTTGCCCCCAGGTCATGGATTTGCCCCAGCTCATGGATTTGCCCCAGCTCACACATGGATTTGCCCCAGGTCATGGATTTGCCCCGAGCTCATGGATTTGCCCCCAGGTCATGGATTTGCCCCAGCTCATGGATTTGCCCCCAGCTCATGGATTGCCCAGCTCATGGATTTGCCCAGCTCATGGATTTGCCCCCAGGTCATGGATTTGCCCCAGCTCATGGATTTGCCCCCAGGTCATGGATTTGCCCCCAGGTCATGGATTTGCCCCAGCTCATGAATTTGCCCAGCTCATGGATTTGCCCCCAGGTCATGGATTTGCCCCCAGGTCATGGATTTGCCCCAGCTCATGGATTTGCCCCCAGGTCACACATGGATTTGCCCCAGCTCATGGATTTGCCCCCAGGTCACACATGGATTTGCCCCCAGGTCACACATGGATTTGCCCCCAGGTCATGGATTTGCCCCCAGGTCACACATGGATTTGCCCCCAGGTCATGGATTTGCCCCCAGGTCACACATGGATTTGCCCCAGGTCATGGATTTGCCCCCAGCTCTCACCTGGATTGTTGCCCCAGCTCCGGCAGGGGGTTGAGGGACCCAGATGCCGGGCAGCGCGGGAGCGCCTGCCCGATCTTGAACAGTCCGTCCTGTGAAGTGGATGCGGCTGTGTGCGTGTGCAGCCGGTCACGCGGTCCGGCCAGTCAGGTGGTACAGAGACTCAGTACCACCTGATTAGCCGGACCACGTGACCGGCTGCGCACGCACACAGCCGCATCCACTTCACAGGACGGACTGTTCAAGACCGGGCAGGCGCTCTCGCGCTGCCCGGCATCTGGGTCCCTCAACCCCCGGGCCAGTTTTAACTGCGCCCGGGGCCACGGCCCCCCCAGCCCCCCCCCCACACTACGCCACTGCGGGCAGGCACTCCGGTGCTGCCCGGCATCTGTGTCCCCGGCTCAAATCTCGGGGGGGGGGGCAATTGCCCCGTTGCCCCCCCCTGGATCCGCCCCTGGCATCAACTTTTTTGGACAGTGATGAAATCCCTGAGGAGTAAAGCAACCTTTTTTTATATTAGTATGCCATTAAAATAACCTTTTCAGGGTATACACTCTTTGAGCATCCAGTCACATAAATATAAAAATACTTTAAAAAGTCCATCAAATGCGTGCACCTTCTAACACATGTCCTACTCTACCCTTTTGTTTACCAAGAAACATTTTTAATATTGAAAAATTCTCATCTTAACATTCCTTTTTTTTTTTTAGAAAGGATTTTACCAGGAAGGATACATTGAGATTTCTTTCGTTTTCAAGTATGTCCTGGGTGGCGAGTATGTACCGTTAGGTGTCTTGCCCAAGGACACTTACTGGAGAGGTGCTCGTCTGGATCGAACCTATGTCTCCACAGGCTCTCTCCACACAGAGCAGTGATGTTACCTCTACTCCACCCATTTGATTTAGAGATGGCTAGTCCAGTTTATAATTCTTGGTGGAGCTTCCCATCTTAATGTGGTTGGATGAATTCTGTTTACACAAACACACAACAGTCAGATTGACTCTATAATCAAACTATGATTCTCACCAAACCATATCATGACGAGGTGTAGCTTGCGCTCTATGAACCATATGCAGAGGGAACACACGGGGTTCCTTGGCCGTACAGAACAAATAATTGAAGCGAGGACAGGGAATCTGGTATTTACAGATACATCTGCATTACACACAATACACAGAGATAATTCAATACATAGATTTAGGGATTCTCTGATAGGCCTGGATTCTACATAATGCACAGAAAGGACATTATACCAGGAACAGAGGATCTACTACTATGCCAGAGTTACAAATAATACACACATAGGACACAAAGCTCATGTTTAGTAAAATCTGAAAACAATTTCCAAGTAGAAACACACTGGCAGAGATGTACACTGAGATGCTAACAGAGACTCTGAAAGTCCACCCAGCCAGTACAAACACAAAGCAGAACCGCCAACCCACTAGGATTGATTCAGATCGATTCCCAGCAGTGTGTGGATTCATATGTTGCATTGAAACCAATTCGATCCAATTCAAATAAGCTTTATTGGCAGGACCAAATACATTTTAGCATTGCCAAAGCATATGGGGAGGTTATATGGGATGGAGGGGGGGTACTGGGACATTATTAGGGGTAAAGAATGATATGGGGGGAATAGATAATGGACATTATCAGGGGTAAGGGATAATATGAAGGGGGATGGGGCAAGTCCATGTTGGGGTTTGTAAGTCCGGGATCTCTCATGTTCCTCAGTCTGTGACATTCTGTGACGTACTGTGGAGATGTTTTCACTGCCGGTTCCTCTTCTCCCAGTACGATGTGGAGTTTCCTCAACTCTTCTATAGAGGTGAAGTCCGGGATGAGTGCGGAGAGTCTCTGGAAGTGAGTGTCCCTCAGTGCTGAGTACTTGGGGCACTGTAGGGGGAAGTGGACCTCATCTTCCAGGGCCCCCTGGTCACAACGCTGGCACAGTCTACTCTCGCTGGGCTTGTAGGCCTGTCTATGCCGCCCTGATTCAATTTCCAGGCCATGGGCGCTCAGTCTGTACCGGCTCAGGATTTGTCTGCCCATGGGGTCTTGTAGTACCTCTAGGTATGGGGCCAGTTTGTATTCCCTCTGTAATGATTGGTAAATGATGAGTTTCTTGGAGTTTGCTATATCATGTCTCCATTCTCTGATATAGTTTTCCCCGGGAATCATTAATTAGGGCCTTTATTTGATATTTTGTCAGGTTGCATTCATGGGGGCTTTGGATGAACAAGGTGGATATGAGTTGTTGCAGCCCACATGGTTTGGGGTGGTCCTTGTTGGCCAGTAGGGGTTTACGGTGGTATGAGTTGGGCTGCTGATGTTTAGGTGGTCCCAGTATGATAGCGCCCTCTTCTGTACTGCAAGAAGTAAGGGGAATCTGCCCAGCTCAGCCCGGCAAGCGTTGTTAGAGGTGCTCAGATGGACTTGGAATATTTCTGTTGGGATGGTGTCCCATTTGGGTTGGTCTGGGTAGGTGATGGGGCCCCATACTTCACAGCCATAAAGGAGGATTGGAGTGATGACGCTATCAAAGATTTTAAGTCAGACTCTTACAGGCGGTTTTAGTTTGTAGAGTTTTCTCCTGATGGCATAGAAGGTTCTACACGCCTTGTCTCTTAGGGCCTCTATGGCTGGTTTCAAACTTCCCGATTGGTTTGTTTCTAGACCGAGGTATGTGTAGCTGTTGGCTTCATCAAGAGTGCAGTCATTAAGTGTGAAAGAAGAACTCTTGGTTTTTGCGTTCTTCCTTTGGAAAACCATGACCTTTGTTTTCTTTTGGTTGATGGGTAGTGCCCATGCCGCACTGTATTTTTCCAGCACTTCCAGGCTGTCTTGTAGACCTCTCTCTGTTGGTGACAGTAATAGGAGGTCATCTGCATACAACAGGAACTTCACCTCGGTGTCATGTAGAGTTAGTCCTGGTGCTGAGGAGGATTCTAGAGCTTCAGCCAGTCCATTGATGTAGATGTTAAAGAGGGATGGACTTAAGCTGCTGCCTTGTCTAAATCCACTAGTCTGCCGAAAGTACTCTGTTCACTTCCCATTCACCTTTATACTGCAGAAGTTCTCATTAGATGAGCTCTTGATGATGTCATATGGTTTCCCTCCTATTCCACTCTCCAGAAGTTTGAGGAACAGGCCTTGGTACCACACTGAGTCAAAGGACTTCTTAAAGTCCACAAAGCAGGCGAATATTTTCCCATGTTTTGTATTGTGGACATGGTTCTTGATAAGACTGTGCAGGGTGTTGATGTGAACTGTAGTACTTGGCTTCTGCTGAGGACGTTATGCTGTGTCAGGAAGCTGAGGATTCTTTTGTTCAGGATGCTATTGAACAGTTTTCCCAGCGTGCTCCTGACACATATCCCTCTGTAGATGGCTGGATCATACTGATCTCCACTCTTATGGATGGGTGTTATGAGGCCTTGGGTCCATACTTGAGGGTAGAACCTAACGCTCAGGACCAGGTTGAAAACTTTACATATTGTGGCGTGTACTTCTGGAGAGCTGTGTTTAATCATCTCTGGAAGAATTCCATCCATTCCGCTGGCTTTTTTACTTCACAGATCTTGAATTTTCTCTGCTACTTCTTGGGGTGTAATGTGTGTATCTAACGGGTTTTAGAAATCCTTAATTTTTTCCTCCAGTTCATGTAGTCTTCTGACGATGTGTTCTTGTTCCGCAGTTAGCTCCTCTATGGGAATGTCTTTGTACAGGCTCTTGAAGTAGTTGAGCCAGATGTTGCAATTTTGGATGTGGAGGTTGTTTTTCTTGGATCCTGAGCCGATTTGATTCCAGGTTTCCCAGAAAGAGTTTTCCTGAAGAGCCGCTTCCAGTTGAAGGTTTTTGGAGATGAAGTTTTGTTTTTTCTTTTTGAGGATTTGTTTATAGTTTTTCTGTAGGACACAATGAGTGATCCTCAGGTCGATGTTGTCGGGGTCTCTGTGTTTTTTATTTGAGACTGTTCGTAGGTTGTTTCTTAGTGTTCTGCATTCTATGTCAAACCATTTATTGGGTTGTGTATTGGATGATTTCTTGAAGTTGACTTTTTTAATGTTGGAGGTCTCTGCAATGGTGTTTAGTATGTTGTGGAGGTCCTTTCCTGTTCGGTTCACCCCCTGGGGACTTAGTACATAGGTATTGTTTTGGAAGTCTGCTAGCTGCTCTTTGTTGTCAGGTCTGTTGATGACCTCTCTGTAGGCTATGGTAGACTGGTCCATTTGAATGATGGTGGAAGGTTGTGCAGTCCGCTCTGATGGGGTTTTGAGGATGATTTGTTTGAAGATTTAATATAAAGCATTTGTTGGCTGTGGTCTGACAGGTGTGGTTGCGGGGTGACGTTGAAGGCGTTGATGTGAGTGGAGTTCATATCTGTGATTGCATAGTCTACCACACTGTTACCTACATAGGAGCAAAATGTATATCTTCCCAGAGAGTCTCCCTTGGTGTAGAGCCCGAGACTCAGACACAAGTTCAGCAATTTTCTTCTACTCTTGTTGGTTGTACTGTCATAGCTGATTCTTTGTGTCTGTATTGACTCCTGACAGTAGTTTGCACCTCCCAAAATGTATGTGTTCCCATCTGAGGTCACATAGTCCTTTTCTCTTCCTGTCCTGGCATTGAGGTCTCCATAGTGAAGTGGGACTTCTCCAGAGGTCTCCATAGAGAAGTGGACTGGAAGTGGGTGGCCTCACTTTGTAGAACCTCATAGGTGTCTGTTTTGAAGTATGGAGACTCTGGCGGTGCAATGTAAGCTGCTCATAGGAAGATGTCTGACTGAGAGGTGAGGATGGAGCTACTTATTTTTATCCAGATGTGGCTCTCTCCTTTCTTGTTTGCTTTGATGTTCTCGTGTAGCTCCTCCTTATACCAGATTAATATTCCTCCTAAATGGCGACCCTGTTTGATGCTTTTATCCTTCTGGGCGGGCACAGAAAATTCTCTGTAGCCAATAGGTGTTTGTGAGTCATCCTGTGCCCAACTCCATGTTTCCAGCAGGATTTGTATTTTCACGGTGTGCAGTCTATGATTGAAGTCTGGATCTTTTACTTTAGATCCAAAGATTGAAGCATTGAGACCCTGAATGTTCCAGCTACTGATTGTTAGTGATGTCATTTTGTGCTGTTATACCTTGTAGTGAGCAAAATTACAAGGGACAACCAGGTTGTGGATGGTTGTCATTGTAGTACATTATGAGATTAATTCACATTAATTTGTTGTATAGTGTGCCGAGGAGGGTCTGTATCTCCTCCAAGTCTCTGTTCTGTGGAGGTCTTGATGTCCATCTTGGGGCGGGTGGTTTCCACCATTCCTGCCATCTGGTTTGTCCTGTTCTTGGGTTAAATGTGGTGTTCTTGTCTTGGTTTTTCGGTGCGGTTTGAGGTTGTCTTGTGGTGGTTTAAAAAGCCTTGTTTCTTTAAAAAAAGTTAGGAAATCTAAAAGTTCGGACATAAAATCCCTACAAAATCCTAAAAAACTAAATAAGTTAAGAAACTTTCATTCTATTGGTAGTAATCTACTTCCCATTCTTAAATAAGCAAAAAAAAACAAGATAACTCATAAAAAAACGAAAAAACCAACTGGCCCGAATCGATCCGAATCATGAGATCGATCCGAATTGCTTCGAAAGTTCAAGACCTTTTGTCCCTGAACCTATCATGGGCTGCCATTCCTCTGATTGCTGCCCTGTGAAACTACTGTGCTTCCAATTTTATTCTCCTACTATTATTTGTGTATGTGTACTGCACCTTTTATGTATACTTATTAACCTCCAATTAGCATGATCTGAACAAAAGAAAGCAACAAATTAAAAACAAATGATATATAGATAATATAATGCAAATTTACATCTAAACTGATATTTGAACATAGTTTCCAATGGTCTCCAGGAAGGCAGCTTTGGTTCCAGGCTTTTATGTGTGATAATGTTGTGTCAAGCAGCCCACATATTAATAATAAAAGTGCCACTTTCCAAAGAAAATCGTAGGAGTCTGTAGGAGATTGATGAAGAGTTTATCCAAGGGACAAATAATTGTTAAGTCATGAAAGCTCAACAATAGCTACAGAAATAAAAAATATGCCCCAAATCTCCTGTAAAGAAGTTGTTTTTAGCGCAAATATGCGCATAAACTATCCTGCGTCAATAGCTAAATATTTATCACACATTCCATTGATAACACGTCTAGTTATATTATGTTACGTCAGCATCTCAGAATTATTGTTTATTGAGAAGGGAGGCTGGCTGGAAAGAAAAATGTCCTGGAGAAATGTAACATGCAGTCCTTATTGTGTACTAAGACTTTACCATGTATTAACTCTGTTGATATAATTAATAAATATATTGTTAATTAATGGCTTCCAGGTCTTCACTTCGTGTGTGTGTGGTGTTATCTTGTAGTTTCCTTGTGAATGCGGACATACTTGAAAGTGAGAGAAATCTCAATGTATCCTTCCTGGTAAAATACTTTATAAATAAAAAAAAAAGAAACTTTAGAATCCCAAAAATACACTGTGTTGACGTCAAAATGTATATTCCCATGTATGGTTCTACAGCAGTAATCACTGCATACCAGAAAGGCCAAATAAAGTTTGCTTAGATATATAAAGCTATGTTTAACATTTCGCACAGCTTTTGCTAGGGGATTTAACTCTATCTATGCACTGTACTGGCTAAACTTGCAAATGTATACTTTTTTTTCATAAATCGCTATGAATTCAGCAGACCCCCAATCACGTAAATCATACCTCAGTGGTCTCAACGACAGCAGCGTATTCTTGCATAGGCAAACTAGGCCTGGGCCCTGAACAGCAGAGTGGGCAGCAGCATTTTAGCTTTTTAATGTGGCCAGTGTGTGTGGATTATCCCCTCCTTCTCACCCTCCCAGGGGCTCTGAACTGTTTAAATTGCGGGTTCAAGTGGAGAGATTCCTCCACTCCCAACCCCCACAGGACCAGGCAGCCAGGAGGTTTGAATTTCCCAGCTGTCGATCACTAGTTCGGTCACTCAAGACGTCAGCACGCTTAAGCATGCCGATGTCAAAGTCTCTGAGACCAATTGCATTATCGATCCATCTCAGAGCGGCCGCGATGGATCAGAGCTGCGCATGTGTGATCCATGTGCGATCCATTGTTCTGTGCAAGCCCTACGGGACTTGCGTACATAAAGTTCACAAGTGCCATTGCGTTTCGCAATTCGTGTTCCCTAGCGCAGGGAGCGCAAATTGCACAGAAAAGACCCAGGGACTTCCAGCTTTGGGAGTCCCTGAGCCGAAGAGGAGGAGATGTGCGTAAAATAAAATCACCAAAATTTAAAAAAAAAATTAGTCAGAGGCTGTCAGCAGCCTATGCCCAATTATTTAAGGGCAACAAAAGGAGTCTCTATTTTTTAGTAGAGTGTTCCTTTAAGGTTTCCAGGTGTA
>RXON01001560.1:0-35916 GCA_009667805.1 Leptobrachium leishanense
TTCGCATCGAACATCGCATGTTCGCCCACAATTGAACCACAACGCACTTTTCCACTGGTGAAGCTTGTAATTGGCTAAAGCCTTGCACATGACCACAGGTCAGGGGTGTCATGGAACTGACGTAGCGCTCCCCACGTCAAACCCCAAGACTTTTATTTCCATGGCGAAAACCCCAAAAGACATAGACCGTTGCTTTGGGGAAGACCTTATGTTCATTTATATTGTGTGGTTTTAAATATGTTTTACATCGTTTTGTTTTAGTTTAATTTAGTTTAGTGAAAAATGACATAGCTTTGGTTTTAAAAATACTATATTCCTGTAGGTAAATGTGTGTCTTTGTATAAAACAGTAAACAAGCTTTGCTGTTGTGTAAATTATGCGTCAGGGATTTTCCCCATTATCTAAGTACATGTTTAATTTAAGGGATCTCTGATAGTGTGTGTTTAATCTGATGTGCTGGAACAATAGATGTACAAACGTTATGTGGACTGAAGGCTAAGAGAATGTGAAGAATGTTGATTGTAAATAACTGCCATACCTCATTGTATGGGTAGGCTCCTAATTAGTATGGGTATGCAAATTATGACTGTCCTTCTTGAGCATAAATAGTGGCGTTGTTCATTAAAGGATTCAGATCATCTGAGTGTTTGAAACATACAGCTCTGCCTGGTGGTGTCATTTCACGTCGGCTATATCTCACCACTACCCAGGAACGGCTCATTTTAACTCCGCAGCAGAACCTCGATTCGCCGCGCCGTTGCGCCACCTTGAATTGGTACCTCGGGATACCGCAACCACCCCGAATTGGGACCTCGACTCAGCGCCGTGCCTGCATCTTCAAGGAGACTCTACCGAACCGCGGTTCACCACGTAGACCGTCTCCAGCCTTTCAATGGTCAGTAGATCCGCTGCTCGGGACGCCGAGTGCCGTGCCACTCGGTAGTCGGGCGGATTTCCACCGGGGGTGCCCCATCTACTCTCCAGATCTCCACCGCCACGTAGGCTTGGCAACACCAACGAGGGGGTCAGATAGAGCAGGACCGCAGGCGGATGCTCCATTCCGTCACATTGGTGGCAAGCGGTGGGATAGCTCTCTGCACCCCCCAAGAAGACCCTCGCCATGGTGGTGTACAGTCACTACACCAGGGACACCCTACGTGGCATGTTGGAGACTCGGGGAGGAAATCCCGCAACAAAAAAATAAGAAAACCCTGGTGAAGGAGCTTCACAGGATGGACCAGCAACTGATAAGCGTCCCCAACCCCGTAGAACCCTGGTTCGAGGTTTACAGCACGCCTGGAGCTTCATCCAAGGAATCTACACCCCTCAGCGATACCTCTTTTGTGATTTACAGCGCGCCTGGGGTTGTAATTGAGGACACCGCACATCCCAGCGACCCTTGGATGGAGGCTTACAGCTCGCCTGGAGCTGCATCCGAGGACGCCACACCCCCCAGCGATACCTCTTTTGTGATTTACAGCGCGCCTGGAGTTGTAATTGAGGACACAGGACCCCCGTCCATAAGAGACCGGTTCCAGCGAAGAGTAAGGAGGGCGATGGCCCAGGCCCAGGCGGATGCACCTGGTACCTGGCAGGACGAGCACTGGTGGAAAGATTTTGTCCGCCAGGAGATGTGGAACGAAGCCATTCAACAGGAGGAGGACTGCCCTGAAGAAGCCCTTCCCACTTATACGGAGAGGTTCGAGCACCAGTGGTACTTACGGGTGCCCTTTTTGGGAGCACAGCCCCGAGAGGAATGGCTGACGGAGCTAGGTGAACTGGTCCAGAGCGAAATTATACTGGACACCAGCTACAGAGCCCTCCAGTGGTTTACGTCCCAACTAATGCCCAGCACAGCAGACAGCGGCCCAACAAAAGGCTTCGACTACGGCGGCACAGGGCTGCTGTATACAAGGATGGGCAAAGACCCCGGTTTTGGGGACGACACAGAGTGGCGGCGGGAACAACTCCTGGACCTCCGGTATGAGGAACTGGAAGACCTTGACGATGACCGTGAGGCAGAGGAACTGGAGTTTCTGGTTGAGCAGGAATGGGAGCTCGAAAAGGCCTACAAAAGGCTGTTCGACGACGCTCCACAGCTAGGCCTGAGCCCCATTACCTGGACTGTCTAGCGGAAGAAGCAGACAGCCCAAGTGACACTGAAGTATTGGAGCCCGAGATGCTCCCATGGGTCCCCGTCGGGACCACAGTAGATGAGCCGGCCAGCTCAGAAGAAGCACGGCAGGTGCCAAGCGACCAGAATGGGCCGCGTAAAGGGTCCGAGTGGCCCAGTGAGGAAGTTATCCTCCCACCCCCGCAAGAAGACACTGTGGCAGTGTCCGTTTACCCAGCAGAAGAGCTGGCAACGGGGCAGAGTGCCGCTGGCCTCTGCCCACCCTCCCTCGTCTGCCCCGAGGAGCAGAAGGAGGATTTCCCCGAGCTGCTTATCACGCAGCCGCTTACCCCATCCAACCCCCTGGACTTTGTTCCTGTACCCACCTCCCCAGCAGAAGAGCTGGCAACGGGGCAGAGTGCCGCTGGCCTCTGCCCACCCTCCCTCGTCTGCCCCGAGGAGCAGAAGGAGGATTTACCTGAGCTGCTTATCCCGCAGCCGTTGACCCCATCTGACCCCCTGGACTTTGTTCCTGTACCCACCTCCCCAGCAGAAGATGGCAACGGGGCAGAGTGCCGCTGGCCTCTGCCCACCCTCCCTCATCTGCCCCGAGGAGCAGAAGGAGGATTTACCCGAGCTGCTTATCCCGCAGCCGTTGACCCCATCCAACCGCCTGGACGTCATTCCTGCACCCGCTTCCCCAGCAGAAGAGCTGGCAACCGGACAGAGTGCCGCTGGCCTCTGCCCATCCTCCACCATCTGCCCTGAGGAGCAGAAGGGGATACCCTCGAGCTGCTTATCCCGCAGCCGCTTACCCCATCCAACCCCCTGGACTTTGTTCCTGTACCCACCTCCCCAGCAGAAGATCTGGCAATGCGGCAGAGTGCCGCTGGCCTCTGCCCACCCTCCATCGTCTGCCCTGAGGAGCCGAAGGAGGATTTACCCGGGCTGCTTATCCCGCAGCCGTTGACCCCATCCGACCCCCTGGACTTTGTTCCCACACCCGCTTACCCAGCAGAAGAGCTGGCAACGGGGCAGAGTGCCGCTGGCCTCTGCCCACCCTCTCTCGTCTGTCCCGAGGAGCAGAAAGAGGATACACCCGGGCTGCTTATCCCGCAGCCACTGACCCCACCGGAGATGGAGGACGCCATTCTCCCGGGGACCCTTCCTCGGCCTTGAACCTCCCAGCCGACGCGCTGGCAATGGGGCAGAGCCTGTTTCAACTCTGCCCATCTCCACACCCCTTTGGCCCGGAGGCCCCATGCAGCCACTGTTTTTTCCAACGGCTGACCAGGGCACTCGGGGCGCGTGCATTTAGCACCCGTTTTTCCCGGGTGCGCGATACCTCTGGAGGTGGTACAGGCGGTACCCCTCCCCGACCACAGGACCCTTATTCCGGAGGGGGTACCCCAAAGATTTGTACCCCCAACACGCCAGGCACTGCCGCAAGGACAAATGGAGAAGCCTGGTGGCTCGCCTCCTCCCAACAGACTATGGAACCAGGTATGGACTATTGCTCCAACGACCCCGCGTCGACCCGTTGGGGTCCAACTGTGGCCGTCGGACTCCTTTGGGGAGGGGAGATATGTCATGGAACTGACGTAGCGCTCCCCACGTCAAACCCCAAGACTTTTATTTCCATGGCGAAAACCCCAAAAGACATAGACCGTTGCTTTGGGGAAGACCTTATGTTCATTTATATTGTGTGGTTTTAAATATGTTTTACATCGTTTTGTTTTTAGTTTAATTTAGTTTAGTGAAAAATGACATAGCTTTGGTTTTAAAATACTATATTCCTGTAGGTAAATGTGGTTTTGTATAAAACAGTAAACAAGCTTTGCTGTTGTGTAAATTATGCGTCAGGGATTTTCCCCATTATCTAAGTACATGTTTAATTTAAGGGATCTCTGATAGAGTGTGTGTTTAATCTGATGTGCTGGAACAATAGATGTACAAATGTTATGTGGACTGAAGGCTAAGAGAATGTGAAGAATGTTGATTGTAAATAACTGCCATACCTCATTGTATGGATAGGCTCCTAATTAGTATGGGAAACACCTCATTGTATGGGTAGGCTCCTAATTAGTATGGGGAAACACCTCATTGTATGGGTAGGCTCCTAATTAGTATGGGTATGCAAATTATGACTGTCCTTCTTGAGCATAAATAGTGGCGTTGTTCATTAAAGGATTCAGATCATCTGAGTGTTTGAAACATACAGCTCTGCCTGGTGGTGTCATTTCACGTCGGCTATATCTCACTACCCAGGAACGGCTCATTTTAACTCCGCAGCAGAACCTCGATTCGCCGCGCCGTTGCGCCACCTTGAATTGGTACCTCGGATACCGCAACCACCCCGAATTGGACCTCGACTCAGCGCCGTGCCTGCATCTTCAAGGAGACTCTACCGAACCGCGGTTCACCACGTAGACCGTCTCCAGCCTTTCAATGGTCAGTAGATCCGCTGCTCGGGACGCCGAGTGCCGTGCCACTCGGTAGTCGGGCGGATTTCCACCGGGGGTGCCCCATCTACTCTCCAGATCTCCACCGCCACGTAGGCTTGGCAACACCAACGAGGGGGTCAGATAGAGCAGGACCGCAGGCGGATGCTCCATTCCGTCACAAGGGGCAAGACAGGTTCAAGACTATGCCAATCACGGCTCAGAGTCCTGATTGGGCAAATTTTGCCCAATCATGGGCTCACAGAGCAAAATCCCGCAGCACACTATATAAAGCTTCACACAGCGCTTCAGCACGTGTTTGAGAGGAGATTTCAGAGGAGACTGTTGTGTTACTGTGTGTTCTCACTGCCAGTCTGCCACCAGCTACTGGGGGAGGGTCTCATTTCTACAAAATATCTGGGAATTGTTCTAATCTGTGTGTTCTCACTGTCACCCAGTATTTTGGGGGTCAATAATTTCTACAAAATATTTGTGAATTGAGATGATCTGTGTCTTGTCACTGCCAGCTATAAGGGGGTCCCACATACTTCTAGCAGATTTCTGCGAATTGTAATCTGTGTCTTGTCACTGGCTGGCAGCTATCAGGGTGTCTCACTGATTTATACCAGAGTTCTGGAAATCTTTATACCAGAGTTCTGTATATATTTAATCTATATATCACTCACCATGTCAGGAAGACCAAAAAGGACAGGCAGATGCTCCCAGACACAGATAAGAGGGCAAGCAGCCTCTGTGTCGGGAGGCTGTGCCTCTGGTCATGGTGGACGTGGTGCATCCTCTGCAGGGCCACGCTTGTCCTTTCTAACTGGTGCTGGCCGTCTTAAGCAGCAGCAACATACAGAGGATTTGGTGGATTGGCTAACCAGGCCATCCTCATCCTCCGAGTCATCTGCCAGCCAGGCTTCTAGTGCTTTATGGTCCACCTCAGCATCTAATGCAGCCTCCATGTCCACAGCTACTCCTGCCGTAGCCTCACTATCACACACGGAGGAGTCAGCTGAATTGTTTGACTACAATGACAGTGACATGCTGCTTGAGGATGCGCAGCATGTACAGTGCTCTGATTCAATCTCTGAGGTTGAGGAAGGGAGTATAATCAACCTAGAGGAAGGGGGTGCCAGTGATGACACAAATAACTGGCACTCATGTTGCTCCAGCAGCTGCAGCATACTGCCAAGTTTGCTCCAGTGACGAGGAGATAAGGGGTGATGACAATGATGATGAAGTCACTGACTCCACCTGGGTGCCTGATCGAACAGAGGAGTCAAGTGAGGAGGAGGAGGAGGCACAACACGAGGCACAACATCCACTATGACCAACCGTAGCACTTGCCAGTCCAAGGCATCAGATGTCAGAGCTGCTCAGGTGCAGAGCGCTGTTGTCTCAAAGCACACATCCAGGAACTCTGCTGTCTGGGAGTTCTTTAAGAAATGTGCAGCAGACCCCACCGTTGCTATTTGTAATCTATGTCAGATGAGGCTCAAGCGTGGGAAAGACACCGGACGTTTGGGTACCACGTGCTTGAGGCGACATATAACCAACTGCCACGCATCCTGTTGGTGCAAAACTTTGCGTAGGTCCTCCTCCTCCTCATCTGTCTCTACCCCCACTGTATGTCCTGCCATGTCATTGCCTGCTACAACCTCCACTGACAGGGATGATGCTACAGTAATGGATATACCAGGTCCTTCCTCACAATGTGACAGCATCCCATCAGTTGAAGATTTACGCAGTCAGATTACGTTGCCCCAGCTGCTGCAGCGTAAGAAAAAATATAGTCCCAACCATCCCCAAGCACAGCGTCTAAATGCCAGCTTAGCAAAATTACTCGCATTGTAGCTGCTGCCTTTCCACCTGGTGGACTCTGCTCCCTTCCGTGAATTTGCTGAATGTGCTATACCACAGTGGCATGTTCCAAAACGCCATTACTTTTCACGGAAGGCCATTCCAGCATGTGGAAGACAATGTTATCGAGTCATTGGGAAAGGCAGTCAGCAGCAAGGTGCATGTGACTTTAGACACGTGGTCCAGCAAGCATGGACAGGGTCATTACATTTCCTTCACGGCACACTGGGTAACTCTGATTGCAGCTGGGAGGGATCCAAGACGGGGCTCGGTGCTGGAGCTTGTTCATCCACCACGCCTCCAGAAAGCTGCTTGTATGAGGTCTGTCTGCTCCACCACCACCTCTCCCTCTTCCTCCTCCTCCTTCTTCTGTGTCTCTGGCGAAGTGGCAGTTAAACCGACACCTGACAGGGGCTACGCAATGGTTCAAGCAAAAGATGCCATACTGTGCTTGAGCTGGTTTGTTTAGGGGACAGGGCTCACACCGGGCCAGAAATTGTCAGCTCTGCAGGGGCAGGTGCAGAGATGGTTAACACCATGTCAGCTTCAGCTGGGAATGGTCGTCTGTGATAATGGCAGCAACCTTCTCTCTGCCCTATGCCTGGGTAAGTTGACGCATGTACCATGCCTAGCACACGTCCTAAATCTGGTGGTACAGCATTTCCTAACCAGGTACCCAGGGCTGGCAGAGCGTCTCAGCCAGGCCAGAAAAATCTGCAGCCACTTCAGATGGTCATTCCCAGCAAGCGTTCGCCTGGCAGAAATTCAAAGAGAATTCCACCTTCCCACAAACCGTCTGATCTGTGACATGCCCACCAGGTGGAACTCGACATTGCTGCTTGTGCAGACGCTGCAGCATTGCTAGAGAGCCATCAACGAGTACCTGTGTGAGTATGGCACAAGGATAGGTTCAGGTCAACTTGTTTCCCCCCCCCCCGCAGTGGCTGATGATCAAGGATGCATGCACTGTACTGTCACCATTTGAGGAGGCAACGAGGATAGTGAGCAGGGACAGTGCATGCATCAGTGACACAATTCCTTTAGTGTTCCTGCTGGAGCACACTCTGCAGGGAATTATAGATGTGGCTCTAGAGGCAGAGCAGCGGGAGGAAGAGGAGGCCTTCCCTAGCTCTGAAGGCCCAGTCTTTCCGCAGACAGCATTCCAGCGGGTCCTCCTCAGATCAGACAGGAGGAGGAGGAATATTTAAGTAGTGGGGGCATTGAAGGTGGGGATTCCTCAAGGGAGGGTTTTGTGTGCCAGAAACACAAGGACTGGTTCGTGGCTGGGAGGATGAAATGCACGATGGGGTCATCCTCACTTACCAGGAAGACTCGGAAGCTAATGTCACCTCCAACCTACGCTGCATGGGCTCCCTAATGATGCAAAGCCTGCTAAAGGACCCAAGGAGAGGGATCATTACTGGTTGGCAACCCTTCTTGATCCACGATACAAGGGTAAAGTTGCAGAGCTCATCCTGCCCGCACAGAGGGAGCACAGGATGAAAAAACTTGAGGACGCTCTAAAGCGACACTTGTGTAACACCTTTCCAGGCACTGGTAGATTATCAAGTGATGACACAGGTGCTTCTGAGGCTGCGGATGATCAGAGGATCAGTGGTGAAGGCCGCGACGCCCAGGGACGTCAAATGTAGGCACCCATTGCCAGCGTCTTCACCGTATGGTGTAGGACTACCTAGGGACAAGGGCAGACCTGGATACCTTTCCAGCAGATGATCCACTGGCTTACTGGGTGTTGAGATTGGATCACTGGCCAGAACTTCGCCAATATGCTATGCAGCTACTAGGTTGCCCTTCATCCAGCGTGCTTTCTGAGAGGACGTTCAGTGCCGCTGGAGGTTTTGTCACAGACAAAAGAGTGCGTCTGTCCACGACTCTGTAGACCGGCTGACATTTATAAAAATGAATCAGTCCTGGATCAGCAGTTATCAATCCCCTGATGCTGACGTAACGGAATAGATCGGGTATGTCTTCTGCATTCACAAAACCTCCAGCACTGAACTCTTCCACAATACCACAAAAGGGTTACGGTGTGAAGGCACTTGCTGCCATGAAAAGCACAATATCTGGGTGCACTGACGCCTTTACCAGATTCATATCTTTTAAATATAGGACCGCATGGTCCATCCCCGCACTCTTCCACAATACCACAGAGGGGTTACGGTGTGACGGCACTGCTGCCGACGCTAAAGGTCCAATTTTAAAGCACTTATTGTTACTTTCATCCAAAGCCTGCATAAGTTTCACAATAATTTAGCCCAAAAAAAATAACTAAACTTTTTCTGCGCGTCCTAAAATGTCGTTTCATACAGACTGCCGCCCCAAGCAGTTGTTTATGAATTGATTAAAGGAAAAGCATTTACTGTCATTTGAAACGTAATTTATTTTTTTTAAGTGTTTCTATACATCCTAGAAATCGGCCACTTCACGGGCAGGTTATGGGGACCTCCTAGGCACGATATTTGAAGGAATTTTTCATTTTTATTTTTAACCCTTATTTCATGGAAAACTCACTGTCCCTGTAAAAAGGTTTTTTTAAAAAATTTTGTCCTGGTTTCCTGTCCCCCAGGGCACTACCCGGACCCCCATACACCTTTTATGGCAAATATCTAGCATATATGCCCTCTTGGAGGACACTCTAAAAATCGAACTTTGAGTCCCATTGACTTGTATGGAGTTCGTGTTCGAGTTTGAGTTCGAATGTAAACCGAACTCGGGGGTGTTCGGCTCATCCCTATGTGCCATCAGAAGACGCCAGTCATACTATGTGCCACCAGAATTTATTTATTTATTTATAAAGGATTTTAGCAGGAAGGATACATTGAGATTATATAGTCACTGTGTTACATGTTTACAGGTGCATTCTGTATATAGTCACTATGTTACATGTTTACAGGCGCATTCTGTATATAGTCACTGTGTTACATGTTTACAGGTGCATTCTGTATATAGTCACTATGTTACATGTTTACAGGTGCATTCTGTATATAGTCACTGTGTTACATGTTTACAGGTGCATTCTGTATATAGTCACTGTGTTACATGTTTACAGGTGCATTCTGTATATAGTCACTGTGTTACATGTTTACAGGCGCATTCTGTATATAGTCACTGTGTTACATGTTTACAGGTGCATTCTGTATATAGTCACTGTGTTACATGTTTACAGGTGCATTCTGTATATAGTCACTGTGTTACATGTTTACAGGCACATTCTGTATATAGTCACTGTGTTACATGTTTACAGGTGCATTCTGTATATAGTCACTGTGTTACATGTTTACAGGTGCATTCTGTATATAGTCACTGTGTTACATGTTTACAGGTGCATTCTGTATATAGTCACTGTGTTACATGTTTACAGGTGCATTCTGTATATAGTCACTATGTTACTGTTAGGTACGAGCGTGGCAGGCAAGGTTACAAACCCAAGATGCAGTGACACAACGGAAACCAGGTTAGGGAAAACAGGGGTTTATTTGTCAGGTTTAGATAAAAAATAAATCCAGATTATGTAGGGTGAAGGGCAGAATTTAAAGGAGAGCGATATGCCAGACTGGGGACACAAAGGGATGCAGGAAACACTATACAAGGAGACACCGAGGACAGACACACGTAGGAGACTTACTGGGGATACGAGACAGGACAGGAAAAGGGCTGAATGGTATCTTGAGTGCAGGTAATTCCGGAGGCAGATGAACAACGGGAAACCAGGATGCAGGGGTCTTGGATGAAATCTCTGGAGGACACAGGATGCAGGGCTTTCACAGGATAGTCTCTGGATAGCAGAGTATACAGAAGGCACAGGATCACAGTCCACTGAGTTTGCTGGTTTAGGCTAGGGTCAGACTAACGCATTTTTTGCGTCGTCCGTGAAAAAGTGCGTTCGAACGAAGGGACGTATTTTTTCACGGAATACGCGATAGCGGTCATACGATGCGCCTTTTCGTCCGTGATTTTGTACGGATCATCAATAAAACCCTTTTTGCGTCTGGACGTTATGTTGGCCGAACGTGTGCAGCGTCTGACGTCTCCTAATAACGCACACACGCCGCTAGCGGACGCAGCGCACTCTGTACGTCAGTACTAGCGGTATCACGTTCTCGTGCGTTTGTTTGCTGCTTGCGTTGCGTTGCGCAGCCGCACTTTCGTGCGGCCGTACTTCGTATATTGCCCGTCATTTGCTGCAAGTGCGGTCGTGATTAAGTGCGGCTGCACATGTGTTCGCAATGCGTTTGTCTGACCCCAGCCTTAGAGAAACTACTGCAGAAGCATTGCCTTCTGGGTGTTCCACCCTTAAGTAGGTAAACAGTCTCTAGTGATTAGAGGCACCTGTTAGGCCTGCAGTGCTGAGAGCAAGGTTAGTTCAAGAAAGTGCTGCCCTGCACTCAGGACAACGCAGCACCAGGTTTGCCTTTCTTACCATGGTTGCGGCGGGCTTTACATGGGCTGCTGGGGGGCTCCAGACAGGGGTCATGACAGTTACATGATTACAGGCGCTTTCTGTATATAGTCACTGTGTTACATGTTTACAGGTGCATTCTGTATATAGTCACTGTGTTACATGTTTACAGGCGCTTTCTGTATATAGTCACTGTGTTACATGTTTACAGGTGCATTATGTATATAGTCATTATGTTACATGTTTACAGGCACATTCTGTATATAGTCACTGTGTTACATGTTTACAGGTGCATTCTGTATAGTCACTGTGTTACATGTTTACAGGCGCATTCTGTATATAGTCATTATGTTACATGTTTACAGGCACATTCTGTATATAGTCACTGTGTTACATGTTTACAGGTGCATTCTGTATATAGTCACTGTGTTACATGTTTACAGGTGCATTCTGTATATAGTCACTGTGTTACATGTTTACAGGTACATTCTGTATATAGTCACTGTGTTACATGTTTACAGGCACATTCTGTATATAGTCACTGTGTTACATGTTTACAGGCGCATTCTGTATATAGTCACTGTGTTACATGTTTACGGGCGCATTCTGTATATAGTCACTGTGTTACATGTTTACGGGCGCATTCTGTATATAGTCACTGTGTTACATGTTTACAGGCGCATTCTGTATATAGTCACTGTGTTACATGTTTACAGGCGCATTCTGTATATAGTCACTGTGTTACATGTTTACAGGGGCTTTCTGTATATAGTCACTGTGTTACATGTTTACAGGTGCATTCTGTATATAGTCACTGTGTTACATGTTTACAGGTGCATTCTGTATATAGTCACTGTGTTACATGTTTACAGGTGCATTCTGTATATAGTCACTGTGTTACATGTTTACAGGCACATTCTGTATATAGTCACTGTGTTACATGTTTACAGGTGCATTCTGTATATAGTCACTATGTCACATGTTTACAGGCACATTCTGTATATAGTCACTGTGTTACATGTTTACAGGCACATTCTGTATATAGTCACTGTGTTACATGTTTACAGGCACATTCTGTATATAGTCACTGTGTTACATGTTTACAGGTGCATTCTGTATATAGTCACTGTGTCACATGTTTACAGGTGCATTCTGTATATAGTCACTGTGTTACATGTTTACAGGTGCATTCTGTATATAGTCACTGTGTTACATGTTTACAGGTGCTTTCTGTATATATTCACTATGTTACATGTTTACAGGCGCATTCTGTATATAGTCACTGTGTAATGTTTACAGGTGCATTCTGTATATAGTCACTGTGTTAATGGTTACAGGTGCATTCTGTATATAGTCACTGTGTTACATGTTTACAGGTGCATTCTGTATATAGTCACTGTGTTACATGTTTACAGGTGCATTCTGTATATAGTCACTGTGTTACATGTTTACAGGTGCATTCTGTATATAGTCACTGTGTTACATGTTTACAGGTGCATTCTGTATATAGTCACTGTGTTACATGTTTACAGGCACATTCTGTATATAGTCACTGTGTTACATGTTTACAGGTGCATTCTGTATATAGTCACTATGTCACATGTTTACAGGCGCATTCTGTATATAGTCACTGTGTTACATGTTTACAGGCGCATTCTGTATATAGTCACTGTGTTACATGTTTACAGGCACATTCTGTATATAGTCACTGTGTTACATGTTTACAGGTGCATTCTGTATATAGTCACTGTGTCACATGTTTACAGGTGCATTCTGTATATAGTCACTGTGTTACATGTTTACAGGTGCATTCTGTATATAGTCACTGTTTTACATGTTTACAGGTGCATTCTGTATATAGTCACTGTTTTACATGTTTACAGGTGCATTCTGTATATAGTCACTGTTTTACATGTTTACAGGTGCATTCTGTATATAGTCACTGTTTTACATGTTTACAGGCGCATTCTGTATATAGTCACTGTTTTACATGTTTACAGGCGCATTCTGTATATAGTCACTGTGTTACATGGTTACAGGTGTATTCTGTATATAGTCACTGTGTTACATGTTTACAGGCGCATTCTGTATATAGTCACTGTGTTACATGTTTACAGGCGCATTCTGTATATAGTCACTGTGTTACATGTTTACAGGCGCATTCTGTATATAGTCACTATGTTACATGTTTACAGGCGCATTCTGTATATAGTCACTGTGTAATGTTTACAGGTGCATTCTGTATATAGTCAACTATGTTACATGGTTACAGGCGCATTCTGTATATAGTCACTGTGTTACATGTTTACAGGCGCATTCTGTATATAGTCACTGTGTTAGATTATGTTACTGTGTGTTGGTATCGTTTCATTGATGCTGTTTTTTTCCTTTCGACAGGGGACCTTGTTACATTGATGGATTTTCATCTTTTCCTGAATGAATGTTTACCTACGATTAATTTCAGCTTGGAACATGATAATCATAAGATTCATTTTTTGGATGTTTCTCTTGAGGTAAGAGATGGGTCCTTTGTCTTTGATCTTTACACTAACCCAACAGATAAATCGACTTATTTGCATGCCAACGCGTTCCACCCTCTTCATTTATTTAACAACTTACCATACGGACAATTCCTTGGTGTGAGACGGAACACCACTTTTACGGACGATTATGAACATCAAGCGGATTGGTTGATATATAATTTTGCACAATGGGGGTATCCGAAGTGTGAATTGATTAAATTTAAAGCGAAAGCTCGTAAATTTGAACAGAAGGACTTGTTACGCCCTAAAGTGTGGACAAAAACAGAACAGAATACCCTTAATAACTACTTTTAATGCCAATTCCTCTAGGGTTAGGCAAATCATACACAAGCATTGGCACATTGTGGGTGCTGACCGTCGACTTTTCTCCTTGATTCAGGAAAGGCCACTTATGGCATATAAACGCTCTAACAATCTGGGTGATCATTTGACCAGGAACTTTAATGTTACCGGTACCACTAAGAAGAGAGAGAACTTTATTTGGATACCGAAACCTGGTATGTACCGTTGTGGACGATGTACCCATTGCAATGGTGATGTGACGGGTACAAGATTTGCACACCTCCATTCAGGCAGGGAATATTGCTTCAAGTCCCGAGTAGATTGTCAATCAGATTTCGTGATTTACTTATTGAAATGCCCATGTGGTTTGGGGTATGTGGGCCAGACACATAGCGCTTTCACGGTTAGGATCCGCGAACAAAAAGTAATATTCGCACCAAGAGGATACAATCTCCTGTTTCCAGACACTTTTTGGAATTCGGTCATTCTGCTGCACAATTGAGATACACTATAATTGAGAGGGTATGTGCTCCTGAGAGAGGAGGGAACAGACTGACACTGTTAAAACAGCAGGAACTTCATTGGATATATGAGCTACAAACTCTAGCTCCCCTTGGACTAAATGAGGATCGAGATCTGAGTCCATTCTTACAGATGGACGGTATTGACTTCGGTTTGTTTTCCTTTATTTCACTTATGGTTTTAATTTTCTTCCCCTTTAGGAACATTCTTGGATGGAGGAACATCGAAGGACGCAACACGATATCATCAGAATTTGATTTATACTAGGAAGGATTTTTTTGTGTGTTTCTTTATATGGGCTATTAATTTGCATGATTTGCTGAATATGTCTAGAATGATTTACTTATAAGAGTTATCGTCTTGCCCTAAAGAATGAGTATATGTGATTTGGTAGATTATATCATCACAAAGAGAAAAGATTTTTTTATTTTTATATATATACATTAAATCTTCTTTTTTTGGTATTGATATGATTTATTTATGGATTAATTATATTTTGTATGTGTAGTCTTTATCATATATTTTTTGTTGTTGTATATATGTCTAAAAGAATGATTTGATCATGTATTAATATTACTTTCTGTATAATCATGTTCAAGACTAATGTGAGGGGCTTATGAATTGTGGCTGCTTTCATTGTATAAAGGGTATATATGTGTGTGTTACTGAATGTCCCACTTCTTGTATAATCGTGATAGATATGGATTAACTGATGATTTTATGAATCCGGTTTTCTTTCTCTATCTGCAATCATTCAATAGCTTTTTTCTATTGTTATGACTGGGCCGTTTCTCTGCAATCGTTTAACAGACACCCTTTTTCCATTATCGTTTAGCTCAGACACCTTTTTTCTATGGGATATCTATTGCGCATGCGCTGTACAGACGCATGCGCATAGCATCCCGGTCAGCACCGGACTCTTGTGATTTTTTTACGTGATTCCGGGTGTTTGACGCGGCGGCTGCTGTTATTAAATACAGGTGTGTCTGCTTCTTCCTCCTTGATTGGTTCTCCTGGGGAACCTATGATATATATATACACAAGGTATTTATACTTATCTATATCCCTTGACAAAGACTAAGGTCGAAACGTTGGGATCCCTGGCTCCGCTCTCTACTTGCTACTTTCTGAAGTGCCGGGTAATTGTTGTTTATTATTTATATTGGTTGGAATATTGTAGTATTTATTTTCTTTTGCGTCAGTTGAATTTCTGGTGATATATGTCATATTTTATTGTGTCACTTTTGCATTAATAAATTGGATTTTGTTATTTGAGTGCATCCTTGTTTTGTGTTTCTCATAGTCTTAGAGGTTTTTTGGGAAGCCTCGTTTAGGAGTGCACCTCTGCTTTTTCAGTCTGCAGAGCAACGGAGTTTTTGTTTCATTGATATGAAATCTTTGTAATTATGTGTGATCCACTTGATCATACCGGATCTAACAGATCTATAAGCCTGAATGTTTGTCAGAAAATTAAATATGGGGGGGGCTAACCCGTCTTTATTAATCACTTAATAACTCAGTAATTATGTGTGATCTAACGTTAAAACCACTTGATCTTACCTGATCTAACGTAAAGCTTCCAAAAAAACATACAGGGTTATCCAAAGAGATTCGAAAAGTCACCGCACGTTCGGTGACTTTTCGTTCTCTTCAATTCGGTTCCTTTTGCCGATTGCATTTCGGTGACCCTGCGGTGTATTCAGCAAGCACCACAGGGTCCCCGAATTGCAGGGGAAAGCTGCCGCAAACCTGACGAAAACTAACCGAATGCACGCTGAAAACAAGCAAAAACATCTGGATTAACCTTTGAAAAAGCCAAACAGGAGCCGAACAGGAGCCGAAAAGGAGCCGAATCACACAGAGCCGAAGCAGCTGTGACGTAGAGGAGGCAGTGAATAAATTAGAAAAACCATTTGTATGAATCTGGGAAAAAGAAACGCTGTTTGCAAAGAAACTACTGAGCGAAAATGTCTGAAATTTTCACAGGAGGTCCAGGGAATGATAATAAAGAGGGCTGTTACAAAAAAAATAAGCAAACTGAAAAAAAAAAAAAAAAAAATCGGACTTTTAAATTTTTTTTAAAAAATTCAGAAAAATGCTTAAAGTATCCTAAAAAATCTATAAATAAAGAGACTTTTTGCTGCAGAATTTTATAATGAACGGTTTATTAGATATTGAATTAAAACAGGAATATTTTTAACATTGAAGCCTATGGGATTCTCCTGAATAAATTTGCCGAATTAAACCACCGAATGGCAGGGCATTAGGGGAACCTTTCACTGCTGGTTTGTGTTCTCTGAATAGCCGAAGCAGTGCTTCTCTATGGGGATTTCACTGCCCTCGAACAGGGACCGAACAGTCACCGTATGTGCAGGCAATTCGACAGGATTTGGCGAATGGCCTGCTCTCTGGATAGCCGAATGGCCAGGAAAGGTAACTGAACGCTGATTTTCAGCGTTCGGTTACCTTTCTCAAGCAATTCGAATCTCTTTGGATAACCCTGATAGGGATTTCACTGCCCTCGAACAGGCACCGAACAGGCACCGTATGTTCAGGCAATTCGCCAGGATTTGGCGAATTGCCTGCTCTCTGGATAGCCGAATGGCCAGGAAAGGTAACCGAACGATGATTTTCAGCGTTCGGTTACCTTTCTCAAGCAATTCGAATCTCTTTGGATAACCCTGTAAGTGTTTGGTTCATTTTCTGATAAGGGGGGGTTGATGGCGGGTTAGCCCCCCTTACAATAATTGTTAGATCACACATAGAAGAAGAGATATTAACGCAAACAACTATTGATCTAACCTGATCTAACAAAGCTCTAACCAACTGCATGAGTTTTGTTCAAAAATTTTGATAAGGGGGTGTCACGACCCAACTACGCGCGCTGCTGCGCAAAGACGCCGGGTTAAGCCGCGCACTATCTGTATATTCTAGACCCAGATAATTACGCGCGCTTCTCTACCCGTCCCGGCCACACTACCTCTCACAGCAGGCACGTAGGGCGCGATATACTGATCCCAAGATTGCAACGCAGCACAAGCCTTCTCCTGAACCGCATAATAACTACGTCTCTCACAATCCTGGAACTCCCTTTCTTATTCTATTAGTAACGCTGCCACCAGTCCTCACGGACACTACGCGCGTCGCAACAGGAGACGCAGGGCTTAGCGGCCGCACTATCCTAGACTCGGACAGTGACTACAATGCCCACAATTCCCTGCCGTTTCCTGACGACCGCAACACGCAATTTCTTATATATAACCGAGCTTTAGGCAAATAGCAATACTCCCAATCTCTTAGTTAGCGTGAATTTCATCAGCCAGAGTCAAAACTTAAATATTTTTTTGGTTTATTTAGGATAGAAAAATCAGTGCTTAGTTACATAAAAAATCATAACTAGAATAAATCAATTACTTATACAATACACAGCAAAATATAAAGAAAAAGGTGTTAATCACAGAGCCTTACTTACGACGGAATACTCAGTAACTGGCATCGGTGCCTCCTGGGATCTGGAGGTAGAGCATGGACAAATCAGTCCTCTTTAGAAGGAATCCCAAGTGATCAGCAAAAGCACATGGCCAGTGTTCCGAATTTATAAACTTCCTGATCTTTCCAGCCCCCACCCCCCAATGGCCCAGTGTCCTGGACTTCATTTCCCATACTGCAATTCTCGCTCGTGCTCAGTAAGCTTGGCAATTAATCTTTAATTGCCTAAAGGCATCCCTCTTCCCTCCAGACCCCCCTTAGAGATCAAGGATGTGCTTCTTCCTGTCTTTGAAGATATGGTCCAACTCTCTTGGGGCCGACCTGGCTGCCAAGGTGTGACTCTCTATGTTAGTGCACAAAGAAATTCCCTTTTTACAGCTACGTGTTATATCCTCCCCCCAAGGGAGAAAGCTAAACCTTCTGATTGCATTTCAGCTGTGAACACGGGGATAAACTTACCAAATGGTCAGACACAAATATGAATATAACTCTATATGGAGGAGAGGAGATATGTATAAACCGGCAGATAGACACATATATACAGGCAGACCCTTATATAGATAGAAATACAGGTCTAATCTGCCACAGGGGGGGCTAACCCGGCTGAGGTGACCATATATACACATACGCACATGGGGGGGGGTGGCATGTGGACAATGTCAACTAAATGCCCCCCCCCCATTTGGCTGATCCCTCCAGAAGAAATGTTGAACCCGACAGAGCAGAGAATATACAGTCAGGTCCAGAAATATTGGGACATGGAAACAATTGTAACATCTTTGGCTCTATACACCACCACAATGGAGTTGGAATGAAACAAACACAATGTGCTGTAACTGCAGACTGTCAGCTTTAATTTGAGGGTATGTACATCCAACTTAGGTGAACGGTGTAGGACTTACAGCAGTTTGCAGATGTGCCTCCCACTTGTTAAGGGACCAAAGGTAATGGGGACAGAATAATAATCATAAATCACACTTTCCCTTCTTAATACTAGGTTGCAAATCCTTTGCAGTTAATCACAGCCTGAAGTCTGGAACGCATAGACATCACCAGACGCTGGGCTTCATCCCTGGTGATGCTCTGCCAGGCCTCTACTGCAACTGTCTTCAGTTCCTGCTTGTTCTTGGGGCATTTTCCCTTCAGTTTTGTCTTCAGCAAGTGAAATGCATGCTCAATGGGATTCAGGTCAGGTGATTGACTTGGCCATTGCATAACATTCCACTTCTGTCCCTTCAAAAACTCTTTGGTTGCTTTTGCAGTATGCTTTGGGTCATTGTCCATCTGCACTGTGAGTCCAATGAGTTCTGCAGCATTTGGCTGAATGCAAGCAGATAATATTGCCCGAAACACTTCAGAATTCATCCTGCTGCTTTTGTCAGCGTCACATCATCAATAAATACAAGAGAACCAGCTCCATTGGCAGCCATACATGACCACGACATGACACTACCACCACCATGCGTCACTGATGAGGTGGTATGCTTCGGATCATGAGCAGTTCATTTCCTTCTCCATACTCTTCTCTTCCCATCACTCTGGTACAAGTTGATCTTGGTCTCATCTGTCCATAGGATCTTGTTCCAGAACTGTGACGGCTTTGTTAAGTGTTGTTTGGCAAACTCTAATCTGGCCTTCCTGTTTTTGAGGCTCACCAATGGTTTACATCTTGTGGTGAACCCTCTGTATTCACTCTGGTGAAGTCTTCTTTTGATTGTTGACTTTGACACACATACACCTACCTCCTGGAGAGTGTTCTTGATCTGGCCAACTGTTGTGAAGGGTGTTTTCTTCGGTCATCCACCACAGTTGTTTTCCGTGGTCTCCTGGGTCTTTTGGTGTTGCTGAGCTCACCGGTGCATTCCTTCTTTTTGAGAATGTTCCAAACAGTTGTTTTGGCCACGCCTAATGTTCTTGCTATCTCTCTGATGGGTTTGTTTTGTTTCTTCAGCCTAATGATGGCTTGCTTCACTGATAGTGACAGCTCTTTGGATCTCATCTTGAGATTTGACAGCAACAGATTCCAAATGCAAATAGCACACTTGAAATGAACTCTGGGCCTTTTATCTGCACATTGTAATTGGGGTAATGAGGGAATATCACACACCTGGCCATGGAACAGCTGAGAAGCCAATTGTTCTATTACCTTTGATCCCTTAACAAGTGGGAGGCACATCCGCAAACTGCTGTAAATCTTACACCGTTCATCTGAGTTGGATGTACATACCCTCAAATTAAAGCTGACAGTCTGCAGTTAAAGCACATAGTGTTTGTTTCAATCCAACTCCATTGTGGTGGTGTATAGAGCCAAAGATGTTACAATTGTGTCGATGTCCCAATATTTCTGCACCTATCGGGTTCAACATTTCTTCTGGAGGGATCAGCCAAATGGGGGAGGGGGGGCAATTAGTTGCCAAAATGTGTGTGTAATACAAGTCTGGATATATATATTTATAAGAATATAGATATATATCTTATCTATAATATATATATATATGTATCGTACCTGCCCTTACCTTCCCCTATAAATTTGTTAAAAATATACACACAAAAAAAACAAAAACACTGCCTGAGACCCCGCGCAACCCACATGCCACCCCCCTCTACCTGGCTGAATGTATATAATATATATAATTAAATACATTCAGCCAGGTAGAAAAAGAAAAAAAAAAGTTTTATTTTATGTTCACGGGGACATTTAAAAATGTCCTCAGATTTTATTTTTTATAGAAATGTGTCGCCTTACCTTAGCCTGGTGGTCAGTGGGGGCTCCCTGGATCCTGGTTGGGGGGGGGTCTGCCGTGGCCGCAGGTGCAGTGGCTCCCTCCTTGCGCTGCCTGTCTCTGCCACATGCGCCCGGGCGGCCTGCCCGCACAGTCGCAGTTCTGTCATCCGGCAGCCGCATGCTCCTCAAGGGGATCCTTGGGAGGCCCCAGCAGGCTGCCCTCTACAGTGCCTGATTAGAGGGCCTTGTCTGCCTGATGTTTTAGCAACAAGAATGTTTTATCCCATAGGCTTCAATGTTAAAAATATTCCCGTTTTAATTCAATATCTAATAAACCGTTGCTTATAATATCCTGCAGTAAAGAGTCTCTTTATTTCTAGATTTTTTTAAACATTTTTTATACTTCTTTAAATTTTTTTTTTATTTATTTAATTTATTTAATTTTTTCTCCGTACTTTTGGCGAAAGTCCCTAAAAGTTCAAAATTCGCGAACTGTCGAACAGCCGATGTTCAATGCGAACTCTGAACAGATCGAACCGAACAGCTCATCCCTGATAGATACGGTGCAGCGATGAGAAACCATGGATCCAGGACCAAGCTTCCTGGAGGACATGGGACGGTCTAAATGTCTACTAGAGGGCCAGAACCTCTGATATGGCAGGACGTGGCAAGGGTTCCCTTACGATCCATACAATCTCTAGAACCAGTAGAATGGATGGATCTTCTCCGCAGGTTCTGAGCACGGCGCGGGACACCTGGAACTACAGGACACCGGTACCTGTGAGAACCTGGAGGTCCCATAAAAGCCACGTAATCTGGGAGACCTTGTGGTGGAGTGATTTCCAGGTACTGCCTGTCAGACCTTTCAGATATGAAATTTCTATAACGCATTATATTTCGCAGGACTGTTAAATTTGGGGCCAGGAATTGCTTCACACAAACAACTTGTCTGTGTGTTTAAAATGAAACAAGAATATGCGTTTTAAAACAGATAACGAGTCTAGCTTGTTACATTATCAGCAAACAAGGGAGGAACATCCATTGTCCTTAATTAATTCTGGTTGTAAGAAAAATAACCAGATGTTAGATCACATAGCTTAACCTTGCTGATCAAAGCTATGAAGCCATATAACCCTTGAACAATGGGCTGCCCAACCTGTAGAAGAAAAAAAAACCCCAGAGAAGGTTAAATGGCTTGGATAAACCAGCTTGTAATGCTATGCTATTCAGCGATATGATCTAACACTATATGGTATTTGAATATTTAATTGATGTGGTCAGTTAGAATAGATAACCTTGGCGTCTTATAAAAACAGAGGCCCTACCACATTCAGTTGATTATTACAAATGTCTGGTGCACTAACCTGCATGAAGCCGATTAAGTCTGGTAATTGTGAATGTTAAAGACGATATCACGAATGAATGAATTGATGTATGTCTGCAGAATCCTCTCATATACACATACCTGTGGATTTAAGTAAAGGGGGTATGAAATGCACACACGCCGTGGCGAAGTATGCCGGCGATGCCACAATAGAAATAAATTTTGATTTGTTAATAAAATCTATGGAGTCCCGGGATATAGGAATAAAACGACCCCAAACCAGTAAAAGATTGGCCAAACACATAAATTAATTCCTGCAGAAGGTTGATGGTTGATCTGAGAGCGCCATCTGCTGGCCAGGTAATATAACACCTGGACAGACCCCTGGAGTTGATGAATATATATATCCTCCAATCAAATGAGACCACATAGTGATGGGCTAGATCTAAAACTGGGCGGAAGACCACTATATAGGGGGGGACACTCCAGAGAGAGAACACACTGAGAAAAGCTTGGAGAGAGACCTGAGGGACGCTTGGAGGGGAGAAAGGGCAAATATCATCAGCCCCCCCCCCCAATAAGACGTGACCACACCCTAATCTTCCACCACTCTATCTTCACTAACCGGATGGTAAAGTATGCCTGAATAACTTGATATCTATTTTCTAATTGCATAGTCCTTACTTTAGATGTCCATCACAAATTAAAGGAATATAAATGAATTATTTTCCTGTTTAAGCCTACTCAGTAGACTAGTAATCGGCCTTTTCACTCCCCTGCAGAGGAGTGCTAAGGAAGAGCCTATTTCCGGCTAAATACTTGAGCCATAATTTAGTGAAATTATTTATATTCCAAGAATACTGGTTGTGGACATCTAAAGATCAATTGTATACCCATAGTGAGATACGCTGGAACCGTGAAATAGTTTTTATATGTCAAGTGCCGTCAGCCCAATTCGTAAAACTAGCATAACTCCTTCCATATCCATCTTGCAGCCCTTTCGATTGAATGCATGTAAGTCAATAAGAAGCTTTGGGTTAACGTATATTGAATGAAGTGCTGGGATTGATCTGTGGAAGAGATAGTCTACCTATCGAGTGTGTTATGTATCTCCCTGAAGGAAGTTGCATTTAGTGAATAGACCCCACAATAATAAATTGTGCTGCAGGTGATGCCCAGTAACTAAGTGTTTATTTTAGCAAGGTGGAGGATTGGTTTATAATGGGAAAGGTTTAAGTGAATAGAATAGAGCTTGGTGTTTAAGAACTGAGGCGTGTATATCTGTGGTGCGGTCTATAATCTTAAAATATTTGTCCATTAGATTATTGCGTGTCGCAGTATCGCTACTAATCACGATCTATAATCACTTGTGAAATTGTATCTTGCGAATCCGTTGATAAGATATGATTGTATGAAACTTGACGTGTGAATAAATTTTGATTTGAATTGTTTTACCGTTACGCAGTCTCATATCATCTTTATTGATTTTATTGTGTTTAAAAATATCTAGAGAGCATCAAAAGAACTCGGGATAACACGCTATATATTTGTTAAGACGTATATTCATTGATTGGTTATTAATCCCTATCTTAAGGGTTAAATACCAATTTATACCACTGGTATTGGAGGCACTGTCAATAATATATATATATCTATATACATCTACAATAAGAAAAATATACGTCATAATTAATATATCCCTGACCTATTAAAGAAGTCAATAATCTCCAACATGCCGGATTCCCACCCTTTATTAAATGGCTCATGAGGACTTTAGTTACAAGACATGAACATCCACCATGAATGTCTGGCATGATGGGGACCTTCTGCCTTTGATCCCAGGACGATCTGTGTCCTACATCCTGGTGGTAAACCTGCCAGAGACATAGATTCGCCCAGAACCCCTAAATTAATACAATCATTAACCCTTCAATAAATGAGCAGCTCACACACATGGGGGAGGATCCACGTTTTAGCTTTATTCACAGAAACGCGGTGAACATTCAGAGAGCTGGAACAGTTTAACCATCAAGAGCAGAACCTTTACCATACATGGTGTTGGGATCCCTGCGCCGGTCACAGATATAAGAGGCCTTGTAGAACCCTGTACCCCATGGAAATGGTGACCGCGTAGCCCACAAACCAGCCCAGAGCACGACTGGGCTGGGGAAGCGGCGTCAGATAGGCGATCGTGTGGAAGATCCTGGACCCGGCAAATATTCGGAAATGCAGCAAAGCCGTAAACAGGTCTGGGTTGGAGAAGACGTACATCAGGCCGATCCCGATGAAGGGGATGATGTTCTCAATGTCATTGAGGTGGCACCTATGGACACAGAGCGCGGTTACTCCCAACAAACAATGACACAAAGTGTTACATCACAATCACAGCGGGTTTCAAACCTCGGGTCTGGATCCACCGATGGATAAATCAGTGCAAGGTTAGGGAGCGCAGTGTCCGTGCAAGGTCAGGGAGCGCGGTGTCCGTGCAAGGTCAGGGAGCGCGGTGTCCGTGCAAGGTCAGGGAGTGCGGTGTCCGTGCAAGGTCAGGGAGCGCGGTGTCCGTGCAAGGTCAGGGAGCGCGGTGTCCGTGGAAGGGTAGGGAGCGCGGTGTCCGTGGAAGGGTAGGGAGCGCGGTGTCCGTGCAAGGTTAGGGAGCGCGGTGTCCGTGCAAGGTTAGGGAGCGCGGTATCCGTGCAAGGTTAGGGAGCGCGGTGTCCGTGCAAGGTTAGGGAGCGCGGTGTCCGTGCAAGGTTAGGGAGCGCGGTGTCCGGTGCAAGGTCAGGGAGCGCGGTGTCTGTGCAAGGTCAGGGAGCGCAGTGTCCGTGCAAGGTCAGGGAGCGCGGTGTCCGTGCAAGGTCAGGGAGCGCGGTGTCCGTGGAAGGGTAGGGAGCGCGGTGTCCGTGGAAGGGTAGGGAGCGCGGTGTCCGTGGAAGGGTAGGGAGCGCGGTGTCCGTGCAAGGTTAGGGAGCGCGGTGTCCGTGCAAGGTCAGGGAGCGCGGTGTCCGTGCAAGGTTAGGGAGCGCGGTGTCCGTGCAAGGTTAGGGAGCGCGTGTCCGTGCAAGGCTAGGGAGCGCGGTATCCGTGCAAGGTTAGGGAGCGCGGTATCCGTGCAAGGTTAGGGAGCGCGGTGTCCGTGCAAGTTTAGGGAGCGCGGTGTCCGTGGAAGGTTTTTTCTATGTTTCTAAATCCAGGCACCGGGGGGTATGAGGGGCACATTACCCCTAAATCCAGGCACCGGGGGGTATGAGGGGCACATTACCCCTAAATCCAGGTACCGGGGGGATCAGGTGCACATTACCCCTAAATCCAGGCACCGGGGGGTATGAGGGGCACATTACCCCTAAATCCAGGCACCGGGGGGGTATGAGGGGCACATTACCCCTAAATCCAGGCACCGGGGGGGTATGAGGGGCACATTACCCCTAAATCCAGGCACCGGGGGGGTATGAGGGGCACATTACCCTAAATCCAGGCACCGGGGGGTATGAGGGGCACATTACCCCTAAATCCAGGCAGCGGGGGTACGAGGTGCACATTACCCCTAAATCCAGGCACCGGGGGGTATGAGGGGCACATTACCCCTAAATCCAGGCACCGGGGGGTATGAGGGGCACATTACCCCTAAATCCAGGCACCGGGGGGTATGAGGGGCACATTACCCCTAAATCCAGGCACCGGGGGGTATGAGGGGCACATTACCCCTAAATCCAGGCACCGGGGGGTATGAGGGGCACATTACCCCTAAATCCAGGCAGCGGGGGGTATGAGGTGCACATTACCCCTAAATCCAGGCAGCGGGGGTATGAGGTGCACATTACCCCTAAATCCAGGCACCGGGGGGTATGAGGGGCACATTACCCCTAAATCCAGGCACCGGGGGGTATGAGGGGCACATTACCCCTAAATCCAGGCACCGGGGGGTATGAGGGGCACATTACCCCTAAATCCAGGCACCGGGGGTATGAGGGGCACATTACCCCTAAATCCAGGCACCGGGGGGGGGGAGGTAGATATGAAAGAGCTGGTCGCCTCTACTGAAAGAAAAAAACAAAACAATAAAGCTGGCATCTAACCCCCTCCCCACAGATCCATGGACAGGGCAGGGGGGGCAGTTTCCTGGGCAGGGGGGGCAGATTCCTGGGCAGGGGGGCAGTTTCCGCGGCAGGGGGGCAGTTTCCTGGGCAGGGGGCAGTTTCCTCGGCAGGGGGAAGTTTCCTGGGCAGGGGGGGGAAGTTTCCTGGACAGGGGGGCAGTTTCCTGGGCAGGGGGGGCAGTTTCCTGGGTGGGCGAAGGGGCATTATCAGATAAAGGCCATCACTTGTATGTTCAGCGTCCCAGAGAAATGAGGCACATGTCTGAGGATAACGGGGGAGGGGGGTGATATGTACCCAGCATCCCTCCCAGTTCCTAAGCCCATGCACAGACACCTGTCTACCATGAGCCATGCACGTGTCCCGTGTGCGTCCCATGCGTGTGTCCCGTGTGCGTCCCATGCGTGTGCCCCGTGTGCGTCCCATGCGTGTGCCCCGTGTGCGTCCCATGCGTGTGCCCCGTGTGCGTCCCATGCGTGTGCCCCGTGTGCGTCCCCTGCGTGTGTGTGCCCCAATGCGTGTGTGTGCCCCGTGTGCGTCCCATGCGTGCGTGTTCCCGTGTGAGTGCCATGCGTGCGTGTGCCCCGTGTGCGTCCCATGCGTGCGTGTGCCCCGTGTGCGTCCCATGCGTGCGTGTGCCCCGTGTGCGTCCCATGCGTGCGTGTGCCCCGTGTGCGTCCCATGCGTGCGTGTGCCCCGTGTGCGTCCCATGCGTGCGTGTGCCCCGTGTGCGTCCCATGCGTGCGTGCGTGTGCCCCGTGTGCGTCCCATGCGTGCGTGTGCCCCGTGTGCGTCCCATGCGTGCGTGTGCCCCGTGTGCGTCCCATGCGTGCGTGTGCCCCGTGTGCGTCCCATGCGTGCGTGTGCCCCGTGTGCGTCCCATGCGTGCGTGTGCCCCGTGTGCGTCCCATGCGCGCGTGTGCCCCGTGTGCGTCCCATGCGCGCGTGTGCCCCGTGTCGCTCCCATGCGCGCGTGTGCCCCGTGTGCGTCCATGCGCGCGTGTGTGCCCCGTGTGCGTCCCATGGCGCGCGTGTGCCCCGTGTGCGTCCATGCGCGCGTGTGCCCCGTGTGCATCCCATGCGCGCGTGTGCCCCGTGTGCATCCCATGCGCGCGTGTGCCCCGTGTGCGTCACATGCGCGCGTGTGCCCCGTGTGCGTCCCATGCGCGCGCGTGCCCCGTGTGCGTCCCATGCGCGCGTGTGCCCCGTGTGCGTCCCATGCGCGCGTGTGCCCCGTGTGCGTCCCATGCGCGCGTGTGCCCCGTGTGCGTCCCATGCGCGCGTGTGCCCCGTGTGCGTCCCATGCGCGCGTGTGCCCCGTGTGCGCCCATGCGCGCGTGTGCCCCGTGTGCGTCCCATGCGCGCGTGTGCCCCGTGTGCGTCCCATGCGCGCGTGTGTGCCCCGTGTGCGTCCCATGCGTGCGTGTGCCCCGTGTGCGTCCCATGCGCGCGTGTGCCCCCGTGTGCGTCCCATGCGCGGCGTGTGCCCCGTGTGCGTCCCATGCGCGCGTGTGCCCCGTGTGCGTCCCATGCGCGCGTGTGCCCCGTGTGCGTCCCATGCGCGCGTGTGCCCCGTGTGCGTCCCATGCGCGCGTGTGCCCGTGTGCGTCCCATGCGCGCGTGTGCCCCGTGTGCGTCCCATCGCGCGCGTGTGCCCCGTGTGCGTCCCATGCGCGCGTGTGCCCCGTGTGCGTCCCATGCGCGCGTGTGCCCCGTGTGCGTCCCATGCGCGCGTGTGCCCCGTGTGCGTCCCATGCGCGCGTGTGCCCCGTGTGCGTCCCATGCGCGCGTGTGCCCCGTGTGCGTCCCATGCGCGCGTGTGCCCCGTGTGCGTCCCATGCGCGCGTGTGCCCCGTGTGCGTCCCATGCGCGCGTGTGCCCCGTGTGCGTCCCATGCGCGCGTGTGCCCCGTGTGCGTCCCATGCGTGCGTGTGCCCCGTGTGCGTCCCATGCGTGCCCGTGGCCCGTGTGCGTCCCATGCGTGCGTGTGCCCCGTGTGCGTCCCATGCGTGCGTGTGGGCCCCGTGTCGTCCCGTGCGTGCGTGTGCCCCGTGTGCGTCCCATGCGTGCGTGTGCCCCGTGTGCGTCCCATGCGTGCGTGTGCCCCGTGTGCGTCCCATGCGTGCGTGTGCCCCGTGTGCGTCCCATGCGTTGCGTGTGCCCCGTGTGCGTCCCATGCGTGCGTGTGCCCCGTGTGCGTCCCATGCGTGCGTGTGCCCCGTGTGCGTCCCATGCGTGCGTGTGCCCGTGTGCGTCCCATGCGTGCGTGTGCCCCGTGTGCGTCCCATGCGTGCGTGTGCCCCGTGTGCGTCCCATGCGCGCTGTGTGCCCCGTGTGCGTCCCATGCGTGCGTGTGCCCCGTGTGCGTCCCATGCGCGCGTGTGCCCCGTGTGCGTCCCATGCGCGCGTGTGCCCCGTGTGCGTCCCATGCGCGCGTGTGCCCCGTGTGCGTCCCATGCGCGCGTGTGCCCCGTGTGCGTCCCATGCGCGCGTGTGCCCCGTGGTGCATCCCATGCGCGCGTGTGCCCCGTGTGCATCCCATGCGCGCGTGTGCCCCCGTGTGGCATCACATGCGCGCGTGTGCCCCGTGTGCATCCCATGCGCGCGTGTGCCCCGTGTGCGTCCCATGCGCGCGTGTGCCCCGTGTGCGTCCCATGCGCGCGTGTGTGCCCCGTGTGCGTCCCATGCGCGGCGTTGCCCCGTGTGCGTCCCATGCGCGCGTGTGCCCCGTGTGCGTCCCATGCGCGCGTGTGCCCCGTGTGCGTCCCATGCGCGCGTGTGCCCCGTGTGCATGCCCCTGCATGTACTTCGGATAGGGACTACAGGGAAATTCCCGGTGGGCCGATGGCTCAGTGGGCCAGTGTGAATGCTGGTTCAACGCACAACTCGCACTGGCCTGACTAGGTGAGAACTACCTCACCATTAGGGATGAGCTGTTCGTGTTCGGACGGTTCGGAGTTCGGCCCGAACTCTGGCAGTTCGAAAGTTCGCGAACTTCGAACTTTTTGGGTGTGTTCGGTTCGAGTTCGAAAAAAAAAAAAATTTGAAAAAAGTATAGAAAATGCTTAAAAAAAATACTAAAAAATCTAGAAATAAAGAGACTCTTTACTGCAGAATATTATAAGCAATGGTTAATTAGATATTGAATTAAAAACTAATGTATATGTGGAAAGATTCTCAACTCTAAATGACCTCTGGTCACAAACGGGCATAACACCAGGTATTTTTAGTCTGGTAATCAATTTGATACATTGTACACTATACTGAGGTACTGAGGCGGTAGGGTGGTGTCTGCTTCTGATTGAGATTTGAGAATTAATTTCCCTCCTAAAACTTCCTAATATGCTGCATTTAACTGGTGTTTGAAAAAAATTCAAAATAACATCTAAAGCAATGTTATTTTCACCTCGGGATTAAACATTCACAGGGTTATTCAGAGAGCGGTGAAAAGCAGAGGAGAAAACTGAAGAAGTGAAAATTCTAGGTCAAAATAGCCAAACCAGAAAAATTCTCCCATTTATCTTCACTTTCCAAATGGCTATTTGGTCTAGATTGTTCTCTTCTCCTGCCAGTTCTCCTGGCTTTCACCTCTCTCTCAGGGTTGTTCAGAGAAAGGTGAAAACCAGGAGAATGTCAGGAAAAGAGGACAATCTGGACCAAATAGCCGATTTGGAAAGTGAGATAAGGCTAGGGTCAGACTAACGCATTTTTCACAGCGACCGTCAAAAAGTGTGTCCGAACGCATTGCCGTATTTTTTCACGGAATGCGCGAAAACGGTCATACGATGCGCATTTTTGTGCGTGATTTTTTACGGATCCAAACCAGGAAACTTTGGGTGTCTGGACGTTATGTTGGCCGGACATGAGCAGGGTCTGACGTCTCCAAATCACGCACACACGCCGCTAGTGGACGCAGCGCACTCTGTACGTCCGTACTAGCGATTCTCCGTTCTCGAAAAAATGCGTTCATTTTCCACTTGCATTGCGCAGCCGGACTTTCGTGCGACCGTACTTCGTATATTGGCCGTCATTGCCCGTCATTTGCTGCTAGTGCGGCCGTGATTAAGTGCGCCTAAACGCACGTTAAAAATTCGCTAGTCTGACCCTAGCCTAAATGGGAGAATTTTTCTGGTTTGGCTATTTTGACCTAGAATTTTCCATTCTCCAGTCATTCTCCTGCTCTTCACCGCTCTCTGAATAACCCTGACAGGGTTATTCAGAGAAAGGTGAAACTCAGGAGAATGACTGAAGAGAAAATTCTAGGTCAAAATAGCCAAACCAGAAAAATTCTCCCATTTATCTCACTTTCCAAATCGGCTATTTGGTCTAGAATTTTCCATTCTCCAGTCATTCTCCTGCTTTTCACCGCCAAAAAAAATCAGTAAACTTTTTCTGCGTGTCCGAAAATGTCTCCTCTTTTCATACAGACTGCCGCCCCAAGCAGTTGTTTATGGATAGATTAAAGGAAAAGCATTTACCGTCATATGAAACGTCATTTTTTTTGTTTTTAAATGTTTCTATACATCCTAGAAATCGGCCACTTCACGGGCAGGTTATGGGGACCTCCTAGGCACGATATTTGAAGGAATGTTTCGTTTTTATTTTTAACCCTTATTTCATGGAAAACTCACTGTCCCTTTAAAATCGTATTTTTTTTTACTTTTTGTCCTTGTTTCCTGTCCGCCAGGGCACTACCCGGACCCCCATACACCTTTTATGGCAAATATCTAGCATATATGCCCTCTTGGAGGGTACTCTAAAAACCGAATTTTCAGCCCCATTGACTTGCATTGAGTTCGATTCCGGATCCGAACATTTGGAAAGTTCGGGTTCGGCTCCGAACCGAACTCGGGGAGTGTTCGGCTCATCCCTACTCACCATCTGTAAACAGAGCAGTCTCATATTGGGGCACCTGTGCCGGTGAGACCCGCTGCTCATCCACCTCACCTTAAGACATGGTGCGCGCTCAACCTCACTACCACGGTGTTACTTTACCTAATCGCTCCGCAGCCACTCCGGTATCTGTATTGTGATGGTTGAGGGATCCGGTTGGTTTATATACGATTTCTGTGCGTGTTTGTATAATTAAAGTGAGCCGGTCTGGGATGACGTCCAGGGCTGATTTTTTTTTGTTCCAGTCCAGCCCTGTGTGCGCCCCTGCTTGATTCAGATGTATTGGCTTCATTTCTTGTATAATGCCAGGGGCCACATATTGGGACTCGCTGACCCAGCGCCGCCTCCGACGCCGTTTGCTCCATAGTCTCGCGGTTGCGATGCATACCGTGACACTGTATTCCAGCAGGGTGATGCTGCCCCGTGTGGCCAAGCAGGCAAACAGCCGAAACCAATGAGACACAAACACAGAGGACAGAGTCGCCGTGACGTCCGCCTCGATACCCTCTGATTATTCAACAGACACCACGAAAGTAAAGAATAAAAACCCATTTCCAAAAAAAATAAACAATAGCAGAAGAAGAGGAAAATGGGAAATCCAGACGAGATGAAGTGGCACGGGGCGAACGAGACTGCGCGGACGAGCGGCACGGGGCGAACGAGACTCTGCGCGGACGAGCGGCACGGGCGAACGAGACTGCGCGGACTAAAGAGCACGGGGCCAACGAGACTCTGCGCAGACGAGCGGCACGGGGCGAACGAGACTCTGCGCGGACGAGCGGCACGGGGCGAACGAGACTGCGCGGACTAAAGAGCACGGGGCCAACGAGACTCTGCCGCAGACGAGCGGCACGGGGCGAACGAGACTCTGCGCGGACGAGCGGCACGGGCGGACGAGCGGCACGGGGCGAACGAGACTCTGCGCGGGCGAGCGGCACGGGGGGCGGACGAGCGGCACGGGGCGAACGAGACTCTGCGCGGACGAGCGGCACGGGGCGGACGAGCGGCACGGGGCGAACGAGACTCTGCGCGGACGACGGCACGGGGCGGACGAGACTCTGTGCGGACGAGCGGCACGGGGCGGACGAGCGGCACGGGGCGAACGAGACTCTGCGCGGACAGCGGACGGCACGGGGCGGACGAGCGGCACGGGGCGAACGAGACTCTGCGCGGACGAGCGGCACGGGGCGAACGAGACTCTGCGCGGACGAGCGGCACGGGGCGAACGAGACTCTGCGCGGACGAGCGGCACGGGGCGAACGAGACTCTGCGCGGACGAGCGGCACGGGGCGAACGAGACTCTGCGCGGACGAGCGGCACGGGCGAACGAGACTCTGCGCGGACGAGCGGCACGGGGCGAACGAGACTCTGCGCGGACGAGCGGCACGGGGCGAACGAGACTCTGCGCGGACGAGCGGCACGGGGCGAACGAGACTCTGCGCGGACGAGCGGCACGGGGCGAACGAGACTCTGCGCGGACGAGCGGCACGGGGCGAACGAGACTGCGCGGACTAAAGAGCACGGGGCGAACGAGACTCTGCGCGGACGAGCGGCACGGGGCGAACGAGACTCTGCGCGGACGAGCGGCACGGGGCGAACGAGACTGCGCGGACGAGCGGCACGGGGCGAACGAGACTCTGCGCGGACGAGCGGCACGGGGCGAACGAGACTGCGCGGACTAAAGAGCACGGGGCGAACGAGACTCTGCGCGGACGAGCGGCACGGGGCGAACGAGACTCTGCGCGGACGAGCGGCACGGGCGAACGAGACTCTGCGCGGACGAGCGGCACGGGCGAACGAGACTCTGCGCGGACGAGCGGCACGGGGCGAACGAGACTGCGCGGACTAAAGAGCACGGGGCGAACGAGACTCTGCGCGGACGAGCGGCACGGGGCGAACGAGACTCTGCGCGGACGAGCGGCACGGGGCGAACGAGACTCTGCGCGGACGAGCGGCACGGGGCGAACGAGACTCTGCGCGGACGAGCGGCACGGGCGAACGAGACTCTGCGCGGACGAGTGGCACGGGGCGAACGAGACTCTGCGCGGACGAGCGGCACGGGGCGAACGAGACTCTGCGCGGACGAGTGCACGGGGCGAACGAGACTCTGCGCGGACGAGCGGCACGGGGCGAACGAGACTCTGCGGCGGACGAGCGGCACGGGGCGAACGAGACACTGCGCGGACGAGCGGCACGGGCGAACGAGACTCTGCGCGGACGAGCGGCACGGGGCGAACGAGACTCTGCGCAGACGAGTGGCACGGGGCGAACGAGACTCTGCGCAGACGAGCGGCACGGGGCGAACGTGATTCCAATCTGGGAATGGCTTCAATTTGTGTTGAAATCAGAGCAAGTGGGCTGCATCTCATACCACCCAACCAGGGAGAAGTTAAATGGTGGACTGCTTGACCTCTTGGGATTTAACCCCTTCTCTCCAGGCTGTGTGGGGGGGGGGTTCAGGAGGTGCCGGCTTGCCAACGCCTTTAATAATGAATTATTCACTGGTAAACATTTTGACCAGATTTCAGGTAAACGGAATCTGAAACGGAAACGATGTGGCGCCGCCCAGATCTTCTGTTCCACCTGTTTTTCCCGTGTGCGTGTCTGGTATGTCTTGTGCAGCACAACGTGACAAAGAAGAGATGACATCAGTGCGTCTGTACCTGCGAACTCGCTCTACGTCCACGTCGCTCCGCAGGTATTTCTTGGCATCGCCTCCTTTACTTTGAAGCACGACGTCCTCAGGGTTAGCGAAAACCTGCGCGAAGCAGAGAAACGGATTAGACAGGACAGACAGATGGGAATAGTGACATAACAACAGCAAAAACAGAGAGTCAGGCAGAGCAATGAGACAGACAGGACTGATCAAGCACAGAGGTAGAGTCTCGCCCATGGTGTGCGGCAGGATTGATTGCTTAACAACCCACAGCAACTACTAGGTCTCAAAAATCTTTGCTGCTTGACTTGGGGAAGACTCCAGGCAGTATTCCCCCGGTGCGAGGGCGCAGGGCACTGTTTCCACAGTGTGCGACATGGTTTTCCCGGTGTGTGCCCACACAGCACCTGTGATGGACTCCTTGATACCACAACTGGGTGGAGAGATGTAAAATTTCTGGAAAATTTGAAGCCATGGCAAAAAAAAAAAAAAAAGTTTTTTCCCTGTTTTATTCCAGAAAAATTGAGAATGTGCAGCATGGAGCAGGTTTACAAACTTAAAATTAATTTTGTCTCATTTGAAATAAAAGTGCAGTTTATTCAGTAACTTGAATTTGCTTTTTATAATTTTATCTTTTGTTTCAAATGGAAAAACAAGCAAAGACTATGTGTGATCGTATGAGGACAAGTAACCAGCCCTCTGTGTATGATCGTATGGAAAAGTAACAGCCTCTGTGTATGATCGTATGAGAAGTAACCAGCCCTCTGTGTATGATCGTATAGAGAAGTAACCAGCCCTCTGTGTGTTGATGTATGAGAAGTAACCAGCCCTCTGTGTGTGATCGTATGAGAAGAAGTAACCAGACCTGTGTGTGTGATCGTATGAGAAGAAGTAACAGCCTCTGTGATGATCGTATGAGAAGTAACCAGCCCTTGTGTGTGATCGTATGAGAGAAGTAACCAGCCCTCTGTGTATGATCGTATGAGAAGAAGTAGCCCTGCTGTGTGTGATCGTATGAGAAGAAAGTAACCAGCCCTCTGTGTGTGATCGTATGAGAGAGTAACCAGCTCTGTTGTGATCGTATGAGAAGTAACCAGCCCTCTGTGTATGATCGTATGAGATAACCAGCCCTGTGTGTGATCGTATGAGAAGAAGTAACCAGCCCTCGTGTGTGATCGTATGAGAAGAAGTAACCAGCCTCTGTGTATGATCGTATGAGAAGTAACCAGCCCTCTGTGTATGATCGTATGAGAAGTAACCAGCCTCTGTGTGTGATCGTATGAGACAGAGTCAGCCTCTGTGTGTGATCGTATGAGGACAAGATAACCAGCCCTGTGTGTGATGTATGAGAAGTAACCAGCCCTCTGTGTGTGATCGTATGAGAAGAAGTAACGCCCTCTGTGTATGATCGTATGAGAAGTAGTACCAGCCCTCTGTGTTGATCGTATGAGAAGTAACCAGCCCTCTGTGGTATGATCGTATGAGAAAAGTAACCAGCCCCTCTGTGTGTGATCGTATGAGAAGTAACCAGCCCTCTGTGTATGATCGTATGAGAAGTAAGCACCTCTGTGTGTGATCGTATGAGAAGAAGTAACCAGCGCTCTGTGTGTGATCGTATGAGAAGTAACCAGCCCTCTGTGTATGATCGTATGAGAAGTAACCAGCCCTCTGTGTATGATGTATAAGAAGTACCAGCCCTCTGTGTGTGATCGTATGAGAAGTAACCACCCTCTGTGTATGATCGTATGAGAAGAAGTAACCAGCGCTCTGTGTGTGATCGTATGAGAAGTAACCAGCCCTCTGTGTATGATCGTATGAGAAGAAGTACCTCTGTGTATTGATCGTGAGACAAGTAACCAGCTCTGTGTATGATCGTATGAGAAGTAACCAGCCTCTGTGTATGATCGTATGAGAAGAAGTAACCGCTCTGTGTATGATCGTATGAGAAGTAACCAGCCTCTGTGTATGATCGTATGAGGAAGTAACCAGCCTTGTGTATGATCGTATGAGAAGAAGTAACCAGCCTCTGTGTGTGATCGTATGAGAAGAAGTAACCAGCCTCTGTGTGTGATCGTATGAGAAGAAGTAACCAGCCTTGTGTATGATCGTATGAGAGAAGTAACAGCGCTCTGTGTGTGATCGTATGAGAGTAACCAGCCTGCTGTGTATGATCGTATGAGAAGAAGTAACCAGCCCTCTGTGTGTGATCGTATGAGAAGAAGTAACACAGCGCTCTGTGTATGATCGTATGAGAAGTTAACCAGCCCTCTGTGTATGATCGTATGAGAAGTACCAGCCTCTGTGTGTGATCGTATGAGAAGAAGTAACCAGCCTGTCTGTGTATGATCGTATGAGAAGTAAACCAGCCCTCTGTTTGTGATCGTATGAGAAGAAGTAACCAGCCCTGTGTGTGATCGTATGAGAAGTAACAGCCCTCTGTGTATGATCGTATGAGAAGAAGTAACCAGCCTCTGTGTGATGTATGAGAGAAGTAACCAGCCTCTGTGTATGATCGTATGAGAAAAGTAACCAGCCTCTGTGTATGATCGTA
>RXON01001561.1:0-26009 GCA_009667805.1 Leptobrachium leishanense
TCCTTGGTGCTGCAATAGGTTCAGGTAAAAAAAACACACCGCGTTCAGCAAGGAAAAAAAGCCTCGTCTTTTTTTTTTAAAAAAAAAACCATAATATCGGGAATCAAATATTTTGCCTAAAAAATACTCAAAAAAAAAAAAAAAGATAAAAAGAATAAACAGTTGAATAAAAACGAAAGTATTTTTTACATCAAATCCTATGGGCTGTCGAACTGAATCATTTCTCTATGGGACAATTTCCCTGTCGCGGCACAGCGGTTTAACTATAAAATTCATCTTTTTTTAACCCTTTTCGCTGTTGGCGCCGAATCTCGATCCAGCCCCCAAGGGGTTAAAGACAGGCACTGCTTAGAAGGGCAGGGCTAGCGTGATGACGTCTATCGTGTCTGCTGGTGTCCCGGAGGCTGGACTGACATCAAGGATGCCAGCCCACACCGGGGACTGCACCGGCCTGTGCAAGGATGCGCCCAGAGCACCCTCCGCACTTAGCAGCCAAGTGGTTAATGTAACTTGTACCAAATCGTCTGATTTCATCTGACAAATCCTTATCAAATTGGAAGGATCGCTAGTCTGTTGTAGTCACAAAAAATCATCTGAAATTCTCCGATGGAAGTCGTTGGCAGTGCAAGATGGCTGATTCACCTGCATGTTGTGGGATCGGATAGACGACGGCAGACGATATCTGATGATCACACCATCGCACGTACACGGACCCAGCAGACGGCCAGCCTAGAGGTCTTAGAAACACAACAGACAGATGAGATTCTAACTCATTAATTGTAATTATTTTTTTTTTTTTGTGGGGAAAAAAGACAACTCTAAATGCCCATGCTTTTATTTTTTCCCATTCCAGCCCTGATAATGAGTTATGTTCGGCTGTGTGTGATGGGAGTCTGCAGCCCTGTTCCAGATAAAATGCTAGGTTAAGTGGAGGCATTTTCTACAACCCACCCTGCCTCACCAGTAGCCAGGATTTTGAATTTCCTGGCTACTGGTCACCATTTGTAGAGCATGCTGACGTCACCCTCTCTGAGACGGCCAGTGATATTGGGGATACTCAGAGAGGTAACCGATGGATCAGTTCTGCACAAGTGCGTATAGCAGCTTCCATCGTTCTGCGCTGACACTACAGAACTTGCGTATGCAAAGTGTGCAAGTCACAAGCGATGTGATGTTTCTGGATCCTACGCTAAAACAATTTGCATAGCCATGCAAATTGCGTAGCAAAGCTGCAGGGACTTCTTGATTCTAAAGGACCTGAACTGACAAGCAGCAACAAGGCACACCGAGGGAGAAAAGGTGACTTAGGCTGGGGTCAGACCAGCGCACTTTTAACGTGCGTTCTGGAGCACATAATTACGGCCGCACTAGCAGCAGATGACGGGCAATGACGGCCAATATACGATGTACGGCCGCACAAAAGTCCAGCCGTGCAACGCAAGTGGAATTTGAACGCATTTTTTTGAGAACGCTGAACCGCTAGTACTGACGTACTGAGTGCGCTGCGGCGGCATAGCGGCGTGTGTGCGTGATTAGGAGATGTCAGACGCTGCTGATGTCCAGCCTACATAACGTCCAGATGCAAAAAGAGTTTTATTGACGATCCGTACAAAATCACGCCTGAAAATGCGCGTCGTCTGACCGTTTTTGCGCATTCCGTGAAAAAAATACGTCAATGCGTTCGGACGCACTTTTTCACGTTCGCAGGGAAAAATGCTTTCGTCTGACCCTAGCCTAAAATCACCTAAAACAAATATTTAAAAAATCATTTGCTAAAGGCTGTCAGCAGCATCTGCCCAAATATTTAAGGGCAAAATAGTGTTCACTATTTTTAATAGAGTAGCCCTTCACCCTCATTAACATACCAGAATCTCAATTCTCCATCAGAAGAAAAGTGTTGCTGACAGGTTTTTTTTCACATACAGACATTTCCCATGATTTACCTCATTGAAACGTGAACACAACACATAAGGAAGGTTATTGCTTGCGCTTAAAACCCATTAAACTGACATGCAGAGACATTTTTGGTCTAATTAAATTGCCATGGAAGAGGGGTGGTTGGCTGGAGAGTTGAATTATGATATGGTAAATAATTTCATGGGAATTGGGGGGAATTTTGCCCAGTAAGAAGGCACAGGGGAAAACAGATATAGATCATAAACCCATAAGTAAATCTGGTTTGCATTAAGCAGTCCCATAGTCAACGTAAGATTCCTATTCAGAATGGTTTCTGCTTTTCCTTCATTGTGTCAGTGATAAACAGCTATATACATATTTTTGGCCAGTATATTATCATGTGTTGATGCATGTAGCGTAAGTACATGCCCTGTGGACAGTGAGAATCTACCTCCACACAACACCCGGGGTCTCCTTGCACAGCATGACTTTATATTGCATTTAATTATAGTGCGGTGTTTGCGAGGCTGGTACTGCGCACTATCCTGAGGCACTGCCTGATCGAGCTGAGGTATACTCGCGCATGCGCATTATTCCGGAAGTGACGGACTTTGGAAGTTGAAGCATTGTCTACTTTTACAATTTGTAGACAGCGAATCCAGACTCTCGGCTGTTTTCTTTCTCTTAGAAATAAACATCTGAGGCTTAGATACAATAATCAGCAAATCATTGACCTGTTATCAGAGAAAGATTTCATTATCAGGGCTGACTCTCGCTGTTTTTTCTTTTTCAGTAAAACCTGCTAGAGGTTGTGTCATACAACTCTTACAGGAGCCATTTATCAGTGAATCTGCCGGTGACTATGTGAATTAATGATTATTCTAAAATGTAAAAGTTTAATTAAAAGAAATACTTCTGTATTCTTAGAATTCAAAGAACCTGGACATATTCTCGTTTTATTAAGAAGAACAAACTGGGCAAAAGTTGACACTATTATTCAAACTAATTTAACCTAACATGCCTTCATATTTGGGAGTGAATGTGACTTTCCGCCTGTTGCTGGTAGTGATCACCAATTTAGGCTAGGGTCAGACTAATGCAATTTTCGCGTTGTCCGTGAAAAAGTGCGTTCAAACGAATGGACGTATTTTGTCACGGAATACGCGATAGCGGTCATATGATGCGCATTTTCATCCGTGATTTTGTACTGATCATCAATAAAACACTTCTTGTGTCTGGACGTTATGTTGGCTGGACATTAGCAGCGTCTGACATCTAATCACGCACACACGCCGCTAGTGGAAGCAGCGCACTCTGTACGTCAGTACTAGCGGTATCACGTTCTTGAAAAAATGCGTTCGTTTGCCACTTGCGTAGCGCAGCCGCACTTTTGTGCGGCCGTTCTTCGTATGCTGCCTGGCATTGGACGTCATTTGCTGCTAGCACGGCCGTGATTTAGTGCTGCTAAACGCACGTTGATACTGCGTTAGTCTGACCCTAGCCTTAACGAACTCAAGAAATGTTATGTTGATTGTTCTTTCATATACCTTAGCCTGCTGTCTGTTTTGTAAATGGGTTGAGGGTAAAGGAATGCTATTCATACAGCTGCATGTGCTTTCTCTCCCAGGATCCAAGCCGTTTCCACGCTATGGCTACAAACCCTCTCCACCCAATGGATGTGGCTCTCCGGTGTTTGTCTTCCATGTAAGTAATGCGGGTTGTAATATGCCATGCATTCATGTGGAGGACTCAAGCTGCCTTTCTGGCATAATAATGTAAAGGATGCAGAAACAGTGTATGGCAAACTGTATTAATGGCTGTTGCGATTGAGCTTCTTTTTTTTTTTTTTTTTTTTTAAAGATGCCAGTGTGAAATGTTACATTAGCTAAATAGCCAAATCTACTGACAAATGTATGTATTTTTCCATCAAAAGACTGAAAGTAATTTCCATAGTGATCAGGTATATTATTGATCCTTGCAGGGCTGCAACTAACGTTTATTTTCATAATTTATTAATTGGCCATTTTTTTTTCCCCCTCCCCTTCCAAATTAATAGATTTGTAGAATTTTTGTTTACTTTAAAGGAGCACCATGTAAAAATCACACCCCCCCTTTACCTTAAGTATTTTGTGTAGTGTACATAACTTTCATAAGTATGTGTCTGCTTTCTCACTTAATGGACACTGCTACAAGGGTCGGATAGACATGTCAGCACGCAAAGTGGGGTGAGAAGGGGCAGGCACGCAGCCTGACCACTTTACCACTTTTCTGCCGCAGGGCGTTCTATGCCGTCCCTACGACGGGTGGGCCTTGAAGCCGTGGGCGTCCTAGTACGCCACCTTGACTTCAATGGGCCTCCTCCAGCCTCGCCCACTAGCTGGTGTGTGCTATTTGCTGCTGCGGGACGACTTGATTTAGGCCGTCTCCCCACAGCCAATGACACACAGAGCATGTCCACTGCATGACCGACCAAAGGAGGGCCAGCCACAGCTGCCAGCTAGCGAGGCTTACGTTAACCCCCCGCCGGGCAACACCTGTGGCGTGAAAGGGTTAATAAGCTAAAGTGGTCATAGTGCCCCTTTTTTAAAAAAAAAAATTTCATGAATAAATTGAGTGGGGGGGGACCGGATGTGAGAGGGAATGAGTTTGGGAAAGGGACCAGACCCGAGTGTGGGGGGGGGAGGAGCCGGACCAATGGGAGGGATGTCGGTTACGGACAGGAGAGAGGGGTCTGGGGTGGTGGCACAGGCCTCCAGCTCCAAGTAAGGATAAAACACCGGTTGCAGGACCTCAGGGTCTGTGTGATAGTTCTGCTACGGTTTACACATAACTAAATAAAAACAAACTGGTTATGTCAAATCCCTAGAAGTAAAGCAGTGGTATGTCCTCTCCAAAAGGTTCCAAAGTAACGTTTGATGTTTTTAACCCCTTCACTACCGAGAGCTAGATCGCTATGGCTTCAAAGGCACCATCCAGTACCCCGATAGAGATTTCTCGATCTGCAGCTCAAAAGCAAATTAATTTTGTTTGCTTTTGGGCTGCAGAAGGTGCCCCTAAATTTTTAGTCCTGTGGGCATAATGCCTAAAGAGTTAAAACTGTAAAATCAGCTGATGAATGCCTGAAATCGGGCTATTCGCAGTCATTGCAGGGGAAAAAGAAATAAAAATCCAAGCTGTTACTCCATTTGGCAGTAGATGGGCCCCATGTACTGGCCAAGTAGGTTATTGACAGTAAGAAATGCAGTGGATATATATACCCACATCTTGCTGTATAATTAATTTAAAATTATTTTACAAAAAACACTGGTTTCTGACCATGTTTTTTTTTGGAAAATCACTTGGTAGTGGAGGAGTTGTTGTTTAACTCCGTCTGACACTAAGCCGTGTATGCTGCACACATACCTATGAATAGATGAGAATTTTTGTCAACTGTTCTCATAATTGATTAGTTGTCAGTTTAACCTATTTGTTGTTTCATCACTAGATCCATTTACACTACAAATGAATAATCTGAATATTTTTCTTAAACCACCAGTAGAATACTTCACCAGTGCACCTTCTCACTTCTCCTAATCTGTGTATTAAGGCTTGTGTCAGACAAGCGCATTGATCACATCCGTGTTGCCGCACATTTTAACATCCGTGGTAGCATACAATATATGATCAATAGAGACCACACACAAAGTGCGTGCGCACAGAAGTGCGGACGCACAACGGACGCGGCAAACGGACGCAAGTTAGGCAAGAACGTAAAACCGCTAGAACGGACGTGCGGAGTGCGCAACGTCCGCATAGCTTTGTGTGTGAGTGATGGAATGTAGTCAGACGGACTGCATTTTTGACGGACAAAATGGTTTTTCACATTCATTTTATTTCCCATCTACATCAGTCACAAAAACGGACAGTGTGGCCACTACCTTGTCGTCAGTCAGAAAGTACGTCCGTTGTGCAGACGCACAGTCCGCACAGAATGCGTTGGTCTGACCCTAGCCTTAGAGGTAACTTCAGGTCCAACAGGTGAGCATGCACACGTGACATCAGACATCCCAAACTGCAAAAACTCATTTCAGAGAGGCCCCCACCCTTTTGATGCAGTTTTTGATGGTGTTTAGGACTTTTTCTTCATTTTTTTTTATTTTCAAATAAAAATTTTAAGCTAATTACAAACGGCTACTATCAAATAGGTAAAATCTTAAGGGATATAATAAGAGCTGGGGAGGGCTATGGGAGGATTCTAGGTCAGATCTGAGTAGCTTAGATATTTATTAGATATAGATTTTGGATATTGTAGACAAATACCGTAGATACTCGAGTATAGTGCGACCCGAATATAACGTGATGGATAGAGATTTATTACGGAAATTAAAGATTACTCAAGTTTCGAATATAATGCGAGGAACAAAATTTTTACTGTACCGGTAAATAATTAAGATCCTTCCAGGGTCTCTTAACACAGACAGGCTCCCTCTCAGGCCAGGGTGCTCTGCTCTAGAATGATTGCAGTTGTAACGAAGTATTAAGCCATCGGCCACTCGTCTTCTTTACTAGCGATTTTAGATGGCCGGTGGAGGCGAGTGAGGTGAAAGATTGGCTTAAACCGAGCGTGCTCTCTAGCCGTGATGGATCCCACCTCTCCCGAGTCCCGAATACGGGAGTTCCTGAAGCGTTTGCAAGCATCAGGGAGACCGCAATCACTTCAGCGAGACTACTGGAATTTCCAGTAGCCTTGGGATCCAGAGCAAGTCAAGGTTTTTTTTTTTTTTTTTTTTTTTACACGCGATGCAGCTGTCTCGAATATAACGCGACCCCTACAATTTTAAGGTAAATTTTTGTCACCAAAATCTAGCGGTATACTCGAGTATCTACAGTACACATAAATGATAAACACACAGAACAATGGAAGAGGAGCATGCTCAAGAGCTTACAATCTATAGAGGAGCGGGGTGACACACTAGGTGAGGGTAAATAGCTGAGTATGTGAAGTAGTGGGGGGCTCTGCTGGAAGATGAAACAGAAATGGTACAATGAGGGGTTATGGAGTGAGCAGATGGGCCTCTCTCAGAATAATAAAAATGTAATGCCCACCTTGTATTGGTACCAACAGACACTTCATTCTGCCAGAGCCATAATACCCTGGCACCGCAGAAGGTCCAAACACAAAACCCCTGCAGTATATTAACCTGCTGTTGAGTCCTAAGACTCCAATTAGCAGTCTCCCATACAAACGACCATGTATTGGGCTTAAAAAACCCTGCTTGTTAGCTCCACTTGGCTGCTGTTCGTAACCTGAACATGGACCAGATAATCCTTAAAATATAACCTTTAATAGAAACATTAAAAAAAAAAATAATAATATGCAACACATGTGAAACAAAATAAAAGTCGGATTCCAACTTGTGCAAAGTAAAAACATAAGTGGTTCAATTGCCACTGTATAGAATAACAGATGTCCTAATATAAGGGGGCTGAAAGGCGTTGCAAGTGGCTGTAAATATTATGCTAAATGCATTGGGTAGTGTCAAATCATAGGTAGCAGTAATATCTGTATTGCATAATATGAAAGGAATCGGTGCCGTTGGTTTGGCTCAATGTCATTCGACTGTTCAAGATTATAGCTTTATTAATTATGCGCATTAATTCTTGCTCTAACAGTCCTTTATCTCCTAGTCATCCTTGGGATACTCAATGGTATCTACCAGCTCTGAATATTGCTTATTCGTTAATGCGTGTCATTGTCTCTATTGCTTGTTAATACGCCACCCAGAGGATGCCAGCTGCTCACTGACTAGTATGGTGAGATCCAGAGCTCTTTATTAATAGTCAATAGAGCTATTTTGGGTGATTTCAAGATTCATTACTGTTTACACCCATATCACTGTCAGTTGTCTGCCATCATACAGAAAATCATTTCCAAGGTGTGCTTTATATTCTTGGCTTAACATTATTTAGATAGATATATCAATAATTATATCTAAATAATGTTAAGCCAATTTTTTATATTTTTTTATGTTCCCATTAAAGGTTATAGTTTAAGGGTTATCTGGTCCATGTTCAGGTTGCGAACAGCAGCCAAGTGGACCCTGCAGTATATTGCTGCATTGTAATGTAACTTCCCTTCTGTAGTGAGTGCAGAGTATACTCGTAGTCCGAGTTGGGGGGGGTGCCCCCCTCTGGCCTCCAAGCTTCCCGGCGCCCGCTTCTCTCCCTTCACACGTTGTTTCCCCCATCTGAAAGTCCCACCCGTGCCTAATGTCTGGATTAGCTGTCACTGTCTGGAAGCAGCCTGCTGACCTCACCGGAGCACTGCATGCCAGGAGATTTACAGTAGTTCTACAGTTTCTACACACTTGGGATCCCACCTCTCCCTAATCTGGGAGTTTCAGAAGCATTTGCTGGCGTCAGGGAGCCCGCATTCACTTCAGGGAGACTTGGGATCCCTGTGACATGGACATTTGAAAAAACATCTACATATACAGATTAAGTATTCAATTGGTGGTTTATGTTGATTGTGTCTTTTTGGGGTTTCAGGTGTCCCCCCCCTCTCTTCTCCATGGCAGCTCTTAAGGGTACAAATTCCCTATAGAATAGATACCATTTAAAAGCCGTATTAGATGGCACTTGTATATACACCTATTTGTAGATTTCTTTGAATATTTGCCAGATTGAGACCATTGTCTTTGAAAACAAAAGGAAAATCCATTAAAATTACACATTTTCAGTTAATGTATACAGACTAAGTATAGTAAACTGCTAATAAATGGCCTTATCAATTCTTCTGAAAGTGTTAATAACAATTTGTACCTTGCTTCAAAACACGTCTGGAATCAGTTACTACTCCCAATCGTGATCCTATTGAAGTGCATTTAACGGAAGAATAATGGTTAAACACAATCATTTCGCAAACAATTATTCCTCATAGCATAAGAAATCAATTCTTCCTCTTGGTTATTAAAATATAACCTCTTTATTAGAATTTATATAAAACATTTGATATGCAACCTTTAAAAAATGTACGAAAGCGTTCAGTTAGCAACAATTAGCAGATAGTGCTGTAGACCAAGTGTGGTTACCTTACTGTAAGAGCTTTGTCCCTTTGAGTCTCCTTAGATTGGGACTTGTCTACTTGCCCTGTGTCTATACATCAAAGACACACTTCTTAGCATTCAAAGCACCACAACCTAATGAGACCACAACATTGTGCTTGACGTTTGGCAAAAACATCATGCCACAGTGATCACTTCCCTACTAGAACTAGATATCTCAATTGAGGCTTTTAAGCACAACCAATGTTGCCACAAAAATTATTATAGTTTATTGACACATAGTAATTACTCCTCCGCGTCCTGCCGCCTATGCTAAACACAGCTGCCGCCGGAGTGGCCGATTAGGCGTCCGCGAGGCCTTGCAAGTACGAGGCCTTAGGTGGCCGCCTTATTGGCCTAATTAGAGAGCTCCCACTGATTAATGAGAATATGGGTCTTCCCTTTTTTTTTTTTTTGGTCAGCATTCACCAATGCTAATTCAGCAGGTTTTGCCGATAACTGCTCCAGCAACTACAATCTCAGGAAAATAAGGTGAATTCACTGTATTTTCAGCTAAATGTGCTGAAACCTAAAGTACTGAAATTGCATGCAATTTTGGTGCTTTGTGAATAGACCCTTAAGTAGTGAGCAAGGTTGTGTTAATCAGTTGGTCAATGGTTACATTTCGTTTTTATGAGATTGTTCAAATACAGCATTTTGTAATGTATTCATGAAAGGTCTTGTTAGTGCATGGAAAATATTTTAGCAATGTTCATAGAAAAAAAAATTAAATCTTGCAAGCATCCTCTTCCTGGCAGTGTGGTTATGTTCCTTACATATCTATATCAGTGAAATGCCGCTCGCGCGTAATCACGATATCTCCAGAACCGTAAAGCCTACAAACTTGAAATTCGGTATTTTGACAATTGAGAATTTAACACTCTTCTGGATCCTGCTTGTACCTTCCTCCTTTAGGTCTTGTTTATTGTGTATTCTAGATAAGGCCTCATCTGGTTTTCACATCTCTCTTTGTTCAGGCCCTAGCTTTCTGACCTTGATGTAACCACTTTCTCATCCTGTCACTTCGTGCCAGCATCTGCCCGGATCTTGTTAATTTAATTGCTCTGCCTGTTAGTTTAAAACATTCCAAAGAATCTACACAAGTTAAATCCTAAATTGAGCTAAAATTTGCTATCTACATTCACGTGAACCAATGTTCTGAACAAGATGGTCGCCTGGCTCAAGATGGCGGCCATCTTCTGGCCTGAGTCCCTTACATGCCCCCCTTGGCTAGAGTTTCAGGTTCTCCTCCTGAGACTCTTAGCAACTACACTCCACTATTATTATTCTTGAATACTTCGTACTTAGGGGAATCACCTTTCCTGGGAACATATCCTGCGCAATCATCAGTGGTATCTTCTGTGTTTGTGTGGGTATCAGAGCTCCCTTGCACAGTGGCCTAATCCTATGCGATACAGCAGTATCCCTACCACTAGGATCACTATCATCATTATCATGGATCCAATCCGTGCGATGAATCCCAGGATCAATCCAAAGCACTCTCCGAAAGCCCCGAACCCTCAAAGGATCCAGCCTTCCGCGGCAATCTGTCTAGCTGTGTTCTGCAACTGGGCCACTTTTCCTGATGATCCTGGATTACCTGGTAGTAGTCGGGGACCTTGTGAGTTGTGTTTCTGATGTAGGTACAACATTCATAATGCATAGTCATTTCACACAGTCCATTCAACGCTGCACTGATCTGCTCCAATGCCATGTCATGCACCATTTGTAACTTTCGGATCTATCGTAGCTCAAGATTCAGCAACTGAATATCTGTGCTCATCTTATTCAGAGATTTCATCCATCAACATTGAGTAACTGTTCATTCTTCTCATCAACTCTCTCCCCCACCCGGTCCATGTTGGAAACCATGCCCATGCTTGGTCTTTCTTGGAAAACCACTCTCTCTTCTGTTTCTCGAACACAAGTGGGTACCTGGGGTGTAATGCAGTGTCTGTTGCAACGCTATCGCCCTTTACCCTTTGAATTGGAATCAACCTGGCTAGATACCACATTCCTGTCACTGTAGGTGGTACCCATGTGTAACACACTTTCCCACAGCATACTTGGTAACCCCCTGTCAGTATGAATGGGGACAGATGAAGTGTCCCCTTGCGCATCTCAATCATTCGCACCAACCGTGCCAGAAGATCTCTCGCATTCCGCTTATCAACAGTCACATCAGCTATTGTCTGTTGCTGTTCTGGGGTTAGCTGCACAGGCCTGACCACGAATAATCCGGACCCTGTTCCTGACATTACAGTGTGTGCTGTAAAATTAAATCTGCTTGACTGACATGGATTTTCACTCATACTTGGAGTATTTGTCCCTATCTGGAAACACCATTCTGGTGGATTCACAGGGCCTGTTATCAGGTAATCTGGGGTGGTCTCATCTGGTTTGACCTGGGGGTCAGTGATAGTGCGTATTGTAATATTCCCAGTTGCGAATGTACTTAAGTTCATAGGAATTGCAGCAAATTTATTGTGGGGGGCTTATTCACTAAATGCAACTTCCTTCAGGGAGATACATAACACACTCGATAGGTAGACTATCTCTTCCACAGATCAATCACAGCACTTCATTCAATTGAAAGGGCTGCAAGATGGATATGGAAGGAGTATATGCTGGTTTTACAAATGGGACTGACGGCACTTGACATATAAAAGCTATTTCACGGTCCCAGCAAATCTCACTATAGGTATATAATTGATCTTTAGATGTCCACAACCAGTATTCTTGAAATATAAATAATTTCACTAAATTATGGCTCAAGTATTAAGCCGGTAACAGTTTCTCCCTTAGCAGTCCTCTGCAGGGGACTGGAAGGTTGAATTACTATTCTGATTATTAGGCTCAAACAGCAAAATAATTCATTTATATTCCTTTAGTTTGTGATGGACATCTAAAGTCAGGACTATGCAATTAGAAAATAGATATCAAGTTATTCAGGTATACTTTACCATCTGGTAAGTGAAGATAGAGTGGTGGAAAATTAGGGTGTGGTCGCGTCTTAAAGGGGGGGCGATGATAATTGCCTTTCTCCCCTCCAAGCGTCCCTCAGGTCTCTCCCCAAGCTTTTCTCAGTGTGTGTTCCTCTTTTTTTTTCTGCTCTGGATTGTCCCCCTTATATAGTGGTCTTCTGCCCAGTTTTAGATCTAGCCCATCACTATGTGGCCTCATTTGATTGGAGGATATATCTATTCATCAACTCCATGGGTCTGTCCAGGTGTTATATTACCTGGCCAGCAGATGGCGCTCTCAGATCATCCATCAACCTTTTGCAGGAATTAATTTATGTGTTTGGCCAATCTTTTACTGGTTTGGGGTCTTTTATTCATATATCCCGGGACTCCATAGATTTTGCTAACAAATCAAAATTTATTTCTATTGTGGCATCGCCGGCATACTTCGCCACGGCGTGTGTGCCTCTCATCCCCCTTTACTTATATCCACAGGGATGTGTATGTGAGGGGACATACATTCATTCATTCGTGGTATAGTCTTTAACATTCACACTTTACCCGACTTAATCGGCATCATGCGGGTTAGTACACCAGACATTTGTAATAATCAACTGAATGTGGTAGGGCCTCTGTTTCTATAAGATGCCAAGGTTATCTATTCTAACTGACCACATAAATTAAATATTCAAATACCATATAGTGTTAGATCATATCGCCGAATAGCATAGCATTACAAGCTGGTTTATCCAAGCCATTTAACCTTCTTTGTTTTTTTTTTCTTTATTGGGCAACCCATTGTTCCATGTTTACGTGGCTTTCAGAGTTTCGATCTGACGAAATAAACACAATACTGAGATATCTATCTTAGTTGTCATTGTGTTCCCTTACTTTTAAACCATTTGATCTAACATCTGTTTGTTTATTTTTACAACCAGAGTCAATTAGACTGTCTTTGATCAATGTTAAATATCCTTTCTTGTATGTGTAACAATAACGAGTTTAGCTTATCTATTGTCTTAAGAACGCATATTCTTGTCACATATTAACGACGCAGATGAGTTTATCTGTGTGAAGCAATCTCTGGCCCCAAATTTAAACATTCCTGCGTTATAGAAATTTCATATCTGAAAGGTCTGACAGTATATACGGCTATATATATATGATCAAGTGCTTTGTATATACAGCTATATATGAGATCCAATGTTCTGTGTATATACAGCATTATATATGACCCAGTGTTTATTATATACAGCTTAATATGAGATCCAGTGCTCTGCGTATATACAGCGTTGTATAGGATCCAACGTTCTGTGTATATACAGCCTTTCATATCATCTGTATATAAAGTCTTATGTAGGATCCAGTGCTCTGTATTTACAGCTTTATGTAGGATCCAATGCTTTGTATATACGGCTTTATATAGGATCTAACTATCTGTGTATATACGGCTTTATATATGATCCAGCGCTGTGTGTATACATCTTTATATGAGATCCAGTGCTCTGTGTATACACAGCTTTATATAGAATCCAATGCTGTGTGTATATATGGCTTTATATAGGATCCAGCTCTCTGTATATGCAGCTTTATGTAGGATCCAGTGCTCTGTATACATGGCTTTATGTAAGATCCAATGCTCTGTATATACGACTTGATATGAGATCCAATGCTCTGTATATACGGCTTTATATATAATTAAGCACTTTGTATATTTACAGCTTTAAGTAGGATCCAGCGCTCTGTTTATACGGCTTTATATAAGAAATATCACTCTGTATATACAGCTATATATATATGATCAAGTGCTTTGTATATACAGCGGTATATGAGATCCAATGTTCTGTGTAAATACAGCTTTATATATGACCCAGTGCTTTTTATATACAGCTTAATATGAGATCCAGTGCTCTGCGTATATACAGCTTTGTATAGGATCCAACGTTCTGTGTATATACAGCCTTTTATATAATCCAACTCTCTGTATATAAAGTATTATGTAGGATCCAGTGCTCTGTATTTACAGCTTTATGTGGGATCCAATGCTTTGTATATACAGCTTTATGTAGGATCTAACTATCTGTGTATATACGGCTTTATATAGGTTCTAACTATCTGTGTATATACAGCTTTATATTGGATCCAGCACTCTGTGCAGGTTTTAAAAATACACTTCTCTGCGACCAGTTAAATATTTGGCTTGACAAGTGCAGCAGGATTCAAAAGGTTAACGGAGCTCTGGCTGCTCAGCAAAAGGGTGCGCAGAGCACCATTGCTTCTGGTATCCTGAAGGCCCCATCACTTTGTATATGTGTGTGGAGCATCCTCGGAATTCGCCCAAATCAATGAAGACGCTCCATCCTGATTAGGGATGGGCGTTCGGTTCAATTCGAAAGTGAGTTCGAATCGAACATCGGCCATTCGGGTGATCGGCGAACACCGAACATTATGGGATGTTCGTGGTTTGTTCGACCGCGGACATTCCATAATAAAAAATGCATCCACAGGTCTCATTAATTGTATCGGCGGCTGCCGGTACATTTAGGAGACCTGTGGCTGCGGCTCCAAGCCACCGTAACTCACCTGTCTTGCAGCTGTCCTGGCCTCCTTGTTCCCCGGTCCGTCAGCTCCTCCGGTCCGTCTGGCCACGCTCGACTCTGCCCCACGTCTTCATGCTGAATGATCTGATTGCCCAATCAGGGATCTAATTCAATATCGAGCACTGATTGGGCAAAATCCATCTCAGGTACAGGACTTTGCCCAATCAGAGCTCAGCATGAAGATGAGCTTTAACCAAGCTCTGATTGGTTAAAGTCAGTGCAAGACTTTAACCAATCAGAGCTTTGTTAAAGCTCTGCCCCACACCTCATCTTCATGCTGAATTCTGATTGGGCAAAGTCCTGCACCTGACCTGGACTTTGCACAATCAGGGCTCAATATTGAATTAGAGCCCTGATTGGGCAAAGTCCAGTTCAGGCGCAGGACTTTGCCAAATCAGATCATTCAGCATGAAGACGTGGGGCAGAGAGGAGCCGCGGCCAGACGGACCGGAGGAGCTGACGGACCAGGGAACAGAAGGCCGGGACAGCTGCAGGACAGGTGAGTTACGGGGGCCGGGGGCCGCAGCCAAAGGTCTCCTAAATGTACCGGCAGCCGCCGGTACATTTAGGAGAACTGTGAACACATTTTGCGAGTTCGGCCCCCATTGATTAACATTGTGTTCGAGTTCGTATTCAAACATTTTGGCCGTTTGGCTGTTCAAATACGAACCGAACACAGGGGTTCTTGTAGAATTAAAGGATAAAGTAGGTTGAACATATCCAGCACTGTGGAAAACCAGCTTCAAAAAAGATAATACTCTCTCTATATATATACCGCTTTTATATAAGATCCAACGCTCCGAATATATGGCATTTATATAAGGCTTCAGCCACAGCAAGCTGAAGGCTGAAATTAGATTCAGCGCTCTCTATTCACTGGTTTATATAAGATCCAACGATCTGTATATATGGCATTTATATAAGGCTGCAGCCACAGCAAGCTGAAGGCTGAAATTTCAGGAGGACATGGAAAAGTGATTTCTTAACAATATTTAGAAATCTACATTAATATCAATGCTAGCAAAGTTTAAGTATGCCAACGGGATATTTTTATCCTTTGATACAACAAGTGGTTGTCCCCATTTCCTAGGCACAAAAAAATATGGCAACAACTAATATGTATGGAACAGAGAAGGTACTAGGGTGGCTAGCCTCCCATATTTTTTACCTTTAATGCTGTTACATTTCTATATTAAAATATGGGAAATGGGGACCCCCTGACCCAAACAACCATTTAACCATCCTTTAAAAAACAGATGGTAAAAGTGCTAGAAAGCACATGGATTCCTTGAAAAAAAAGGAATATACCCACCACTTGTAGAATTTAAGGATAAAATAGGTTGACCATATCCAACGGTGTGTATAAAAAGCATCATATATAAAAATGCGCTCTTTACATATACAGCTTTTATATAAGATCCAATGCGCATTATATATGGCTTTATATAAGATCCAGCAATCTATATATACAGCTTTACAAATGATAAAAATCTCTGTATACATGGCTTTAAATACGATCCCACACTTAGGGCCCTATTACACTTTTCACGCTAGCGGTAGCACTCACCTGCGTGAGCACTACCGTTAGCTGCGGTATTCACGGCATATTACAATCCAAACGCAAACGGGTTAAAAAAACCATTTGCGTTTGGTACCTTGCGCTTCTCAGGGCAAGGTTACTGCACTTTCTGCTCCCTATACTTAACATGGGGAGTACAAACTGTTAATCAGCGCTGGTATTACAATGTCCCAGTGCTGATCAACGCCTGGCTCTGGTTAACGAAAAGTTAACCAGAACCTGGTTTTAACGGATTAAGCTTCTGCAGAATCCGTTAACACCGGCTCTAAAAATAATAGAAAGCAACATATACTCACCCTTTGTTCCGCAGCTAGGACTGCGACTCTGTCTGCCACCTCCGGCCGGCGGGAGCAGGGAAAGACAGGGGAAAGAAGTCCCCATCTCTCCCTGCGTATCACTACGTCAACCGCCCGGATCTCGCAACGCGAGATCCGGCCGGTAACGTGACCGGCAGAGAGGAACTTAATGGAGTCCTATGGACTCCAGCGAGTGGATGCTCGCGGCTGCGCTCAGTGCTGCCCCGAGCATCCAGATTTTTAACGGGCGAAAAGAAATGCAGGCAGCATTTTTTGCGCCTGCATTACATTCTGGTGTTAAAAAGCGTGCGCAAGGGGGAAAACTGCGGTCGCGTATTAACGCCAAGATTGTAATAGTGCCCTTAGTATATATTCAGCTTTATATATGATCCAGCATTCTATATATAAAGCTTTATATGAGACCTAGCGCTCTGTATATACAGCTGTAACGGGGAGCCCCCTATAGGGTGAGGGGGAACCCCCAATCTGCAGAGATGAAGCCTTAAGGACAGGTATACAGCTTCCAGGGAACAAACCAAGATATTAACAGAACTTAGAAAGATCCCTAAGCCCTGACTGAGATCCTTGAAAGATGGTCTCGAAATTCTAACTAGGCTAGGTTTGCAAGATGAATAAAACATAAACCAGACAGACAATAAATGCAGGTATACAGATTCCAGGGAACAAAGCAAGATATTAACAGAAACTAGAAAGATCCCTAAGCCCTGACTGAGATCCTTGAAAGGTGGTCTCGAAATACTAGCTAGGCTAGGTTTGCAAGACGAACAAAACATATAAACCAGACAGACAATAAATGCAGGTATACAGGTTCCAGGGAACAAAGCAAGATATTAACAGAAACTAGAAAGATCCCTAAGCCCTGACTGAGATCCTTGAAAGGTGGTCTCGAAATACTAGCTAGGCTAGGTTTGCAAGACGAACAAAACATAAACCAGACAGACAATAAATGCAAGCATACAGATTCCAAAGCACGGTACAGTACAGGGGACAGACAGAAGAGAGATCCAAATACAAGAGCCAAAGGTCATACACGGAATATCATACTAGAGGGGTCAGGCAAGAGAGGGATCCTAAATACATGAGCCAGAGGTCATACACAGCAAATCAAAGTAAACCAGCATACAGGGACTAGGTATGAAAGACTATCCTGGTCCAAGGATCAAGGGGAGTCCTGGTCGTACTTATAGGGCAGAACAGGTCATGTGACCGCAGGCCAATAAGCCCAACAGATGGCCTGCAGGCTGAAAACAAAAATAAACAGGAATCCCTGCTACCACCAGCAGGGGGCAAGGCCAAGACGTGACATAACCCCCTCCCTTACGGGTGACCTCCTGGGCACCCAAGAAAGAAAACATGGATGGCATGAAAACGGACAAGACCAGTCACCAGTACCCATTGGAATCCCACTCAGACTCAGAGTAGTCAGCATGTGCCTGAGCAAGCAAAGCTCTTTCGTAAACCTCCAGGTCCTCTCTGCAGATCACTGCACCATTAGAGGCCCGTACACAACCCTCGGCAACCGGGCTAGGGTCTCGTACCCGAGGGTCCGACGACATGAGTACCTTGGACCTTGAACGGAGTGAATCATCAGTCCCAGGTTGTTTATGGTTAGTCCTCTTGCGTCTCCTGGACCGTGATCTAGGAGTTCCGTCCACACCATGGACATAGAGGTATTAGAGGTACTGCCAGATCCAGTGACGGTAGTCGTGCCCCGAGATTGTATATTACAACCCACAGTGGAACCACTAGACACAGTGGACTTACTGTCTACCCCAGAGACAATGACCTTGCCATTAAACGTGGCCCCGACCGATACAGTACAGGGTGTGTGCATGACTGGTACACTCTCGGGATATGGGACATCACCAGGACATGGTACAGTTGGCGCCACAACAGTCTTACACCTCTCCCCAGGAGGAGTATATTGTGGATCATCTGAATCAGAGTCTTCCAACAGCCCTTTCAGAATGTCAGGGTGTCTCTGGAGCACTACCCAGTGCCTCTCACGCATCCAAAAGCCAGAAGGCGTCCGTATATATTCCGTGGGAACACAATGTGATTTAGGGATCTCAATACCCTTTAAACCACCAGCTTGCTGAATTTCCCTGATTACTGTGCGGAGTAAGGCAACCTCGGACTTAGAGGGTGTAGTATCAATGGAACCAGAACAAGTGTGGCAGTTTCAGAACCAGATTGGCTAGGGTTGATCACCTTTTCTTGTCTTCTCTTAGAGCAAGACATAGACTTTGTGACCACCTCACAAGGCTTGACAATGGTGGGGACAACACTGGACTCACAGTGGGGCAAGGGCACAGTGGTCTCATGTGCCAATCCAGGCACATCGGCCTCATAACAAAACGTGGTCACAACTGTCTCGTCTAACCTGGGTACAGCTGTCATTGCTGACGTACAGCTTGTCCCGGACACCACTGGCAAGGTACCAGCCTCAGGCATCACGAATGACATATTGTCAGTACCCGACATGGCTGGCTTCTCATTACCAGTACCCGACATGGCTGGCTTCGTGCCAGGGGAAGTAGACATGGCTGGCTTCGTGCCAGGGGAAGCAGACATGGCTGGCTTCGTGCCAGGGGAAGCGGACATGGCTGGCTTTTCATTGCCAGTGGGAACAGACATGGCTGGCTTCGTGCCAGTGGATACAGACATGGCTGGCTTCGTGCCAGAGAAGCAGACATGGCTGGCTTCGTGCCAGTGGATACAGACATGGCTGGCTTCGTGCCAGGGGAAGCAGACATGGCTGGCTTTGTGCCAGTGGATACAGACATGGCTGGCTTTGTGCCAGTGGATACAGACATGGCTGGCTTCGTGCCAGTGGATACAGACATGGCTGGCTTCGTGCCAGTGGATACAGACATGGCTGGCTTTGTGCCAGTGGATACAGACATGGCTGGCTTCGTGCCAGTGGATACAGACATGGCTGGCTTTGTGCCAGTGGATACAGACATGGCTGGCTTCGTGCCAGTGGATACAGACATGGCTGGCTTCATGCCAGTAGATACAGACATGGCTGGCACTTCCTTGCCAGTGGGAACAGGCATGGCTGGCTTTTCATTACCAGTGAGAACAGGCATGGCTGGCAGCGTGCCAGTAGATACAGACATGGCTGGCTTCATGCCAGTAGATACAGACATGGCTGGCTTCATGCCAGTAGATACAGACATGGCTGGCTTTTTGCCAGGGGAAGCGGACATGGCTGGCTTTTCATTGCCAGTGGGAACAGACATGGCTGGCTTCGTGCCAGTAGCTACAGACATGGCTGGCATTTCATTACCAGTAAGAACAGGCATGGCTGGCAGCGTGCCAGTGGATACAGACATGGCTGGCATTTCACCGCCAGTGGGAACAGGCATGGCTGGCAGCGTGCCAGTAGATACAGACATGGCTGGCATCGTGCCAATAGATACAGACATGGCTGGCATCTCATTGCCAGTGGGAACAGGCATGGCTGGCTTTTCATTACCAGTAAGAACAGGCATGGCTGGCATCGTGCCGGTGGATACAGACATGACTGGCTTCGTGCCAGTAGATACAGACATGGCTGGCATCGTGCCAGTAGATACAGACATGGCTGGCATCGTGCCAGTAGATACAGACATGGCTGGCATCGTGCCAGTAGATACAGACATGGCTGGCATCGTGCCAATAGATACAGACATGGCTGGCATCTCATTGCCAGTGGGAACAGGCATGGCTGGCTTTTCATTACCAGTAAGAACAGGCATGGCTGGCAGCGTGCCAGTGGATACAGACATGGCTGGCATTTCATTGCCAGTGGGAACAGGCATGGCTGGCTTTTCATTACCAGTGAGAACAGGCATGGCTGGCAGCGTGCCAGTGGATACAGACATGGCTGGCATCATGCCAGTGGATACAGACATGGCTGGCATCGTGCCGGTGGATACAGACATGGCTGGCATCGTGCCAGTAGATACAGACATGGCTGGCATTGTACCAGTAGATACAGACATGGCTGGCAGCGTGCCAGTGGATACAGACATGGCTGGCATTTCATTGCCAGTGGGAACAGGCATGGCTGGCTTTTCATTACCAGTGAGAACAGGCATGGCTGGCAGCGTGCCAGTGGATACAGACATGGCTGGCATCATGCCAGTGGATACAGACATGGCTGGCATCGTGCCGGTGGATACAGACATGGCTGGCATCGTGCCAGTAGATACAGACATGGCTGGCATCGTGCCAGTAGATACAGACATGGCTGGCATCGTGCCAATAGATACAGATATGGCTGGCATTTCATTGCCAGTGGGAACAGGCATGGCTGGCAGCGTGCCAGTAGATACAGACATGGCTGGCATCGTGCCAATAGATACAGACATGGCTGGCATTTCATTGCCAGTGGAAACAGGCATGGCTGGCAGCGTGCCAGTGGATACAGACATGGCTGGCAGCAAGCCAGTGAATACAGACATGGCTGGCATCGTGCCAGTGGATACAGACATGGCTGACAACGTGCCAGGGGAAGCAGACATGGCTGGCATCGTGTCAGTAGATACAGACATGGCTGGCATTTCATTGCCAGTGGGAACAGGCATAGCTGGCAGCGTGCCAGTGGATATAGACCTGGCTGGCAGTGTTCCAGTGGATATAGACATGGCTGGCAGCGTGCCAGTGGATACAAACGTGGCTGGCAGCGTGCCAGTGGATACAGACATAGCTGGTAGCGTGCCAGTGAATACAGACATGGCTGGCAGCTTACTAGTGGATACAGACATGGCTGGCATAGCATTCCCAACCGGAGACACTGAAACCTCACTGGGAGACGAGGGCATAGTGATCCCATGATTCACCAGATTTGAGGTGGCTATTCTGCCAGTCTGGATGCCTATGGAGGACACACCAGTACCTCCATAGCGATACCTGGATATATGGTTCCCCTGCCATTGCTTAACAGGTTTTAATACACAATGCTCAATAGTGTGATTTGGATCTGCACAATAAAAACAGAGACCATACAACCTGCGTCTTTCCTTCTCATACATGGATTTGCAAGTAGTGCAGGGTGGTGCTGCATCGTTAGCTGCAGCAGGTGATAGGCTCAGAGCCTCCATTAACCTCTGCAGCTCTTTCAGCATAGCAAGCACCAAGTTTAATACAGCTTCATGCATATGAGACATACCTGCCAGCTTCTATTATGGGACCAGGATAATGTAACGGGGAGCCCCCTATAGGGTGAGGGGGAACCCCAATCTGCAGAGATGAAGCCTTAAGGACAGGTATACAGCTTCCAGGGAACAAACCAAGATATTAACAGAACTTAGAAAGATCCCTAAGCCCTGACTGAGATCCTTGAAAGATGGTCTCGAAATTCTAACTAGGCTAGGTTTGCAAAATGAATAAAACATAAACCAGACAGACAATAAATGCAGGTATACAGATTCCAGGGAACAAAGCAAGATATTAACAGAAACTAGAAGATCCCTAAGCCCTGACTGAGATCCTTGAAAGGTGGTCTCGAAATACTAGCTAGGCTAGGTTTGCAAGACGAACAAAACATAAACCAGACAGACAATAAATGCAGGTATACAGGTTCCAGGGAACAAAGCAAGATATTAACAGAAACTAGAAAGATCCCTAAGCCCTGACTGAGATCCTTGAAAGGTGGTCTCGAAATACTAACTAGACTAGGTTTGCAAGACGAACAAAACATAAACCAGACAGACAATAAATGCAAGCATACAGATTCCAAAGCACGGTACAGTACAGGGGACAGACAGAAGAGAGATCCAAATACAAGAGCCAAAGGTCATACACGGAATATCATACTAGAGGGGTCAGGCAAGAGAGGGATCCTAAATACATGAGCCAGAGGTCATACACAGCAAATCAAAGTAAACCAGCATACAGGGACTAGGTATGAAAGACTATCCTGGTCCAAGGATCAAGGGGAGTCCTGGTCGTACTTATAGGGCAGAACAGGTCATGTGACCGCAGGCCAATAAGCCCAACAGATGGCCTGCAGGCTGAAAACAAAAATAAACAGGAATCCCTGCTACCACCAGCAGGGGGCAAGGCCAAGACGTGACAACAGCTTTATATAATATCCCACAGTCTCTATATATACACGGCTTTATATAAGATCAAGTACTCTGTATACAGCTTTATAGGACATTCAGTACTCTGTGTGTATACAGTTTTATATGGGATCAAGTGCTCTGTACATACGACTTTATATAAGACCCTCGTGCTATATACATACAGCTTTTCTCTTAGATTCAGCGCTCTCTATTCACTGGTTTATATAAGATACAACGCTGTGTATATATGGCATTTATATAAGGCTTCAGCCACAGCAAGCTGAAGGCTGAAATTTCAGGAGGACATGGAAAAGTGATTTCTTAACAATATTTATAAATCTACATTAATATCAATGCTAGCAAAGTTTAAGTATGCCAACGGGATATTTTTATCCTTTGATACAACAAGTGGTTGTCCCCATTTCCCAGGCACAAAAAAATATGGCAACAACTAATATGTATGGAACAGAGAAGGTACTAGGGTGGCTAGCCTCCCATATTTTTTACCTTTAATGCTGTTACATTTCTATATTAAAAAATGGGAAATGGGGACCCCCTGACCCAAACAACCATTAACCCATCCTTTGAAAAACAGGTGGGGAAAGTGCTTGAAAGCACATGGATTCCTTGAAAAAAATGGAATATAACCACCACTTGTAGAATTAAAGGATAAAGGAGGTTGAACATATCCAGCACTGTGGAAAACCAGCTTCAAAAAGGATAATACTCTCTCTATATATATATATACCGCTTTTATATAAGATCCAACGCTCCGAATATATGGCATTTATATAAGGCTTCAGCCACAGCAAGCTGAAGGCTGAAATTAGATTCAGCGCTCTCTATTCACTGGTTTATATAAGATACAACGCTCTGTATATATGGCATTTATATAAGGCTTCAGCCACAGCAAGCTGAAGGCTGAAATTTCAGGAGGACATGGAAAAATGATTTCTTAACAATAATTAGAAGTCTACATTAATATCAATGCTAGCAAAGTTTAAATATGCCAACGGGATATTTTTATCCTTTGATACAACAAGTGGTTGTCCCCATTTCCAAGACACAAAAAAATATGGCAACAACTAATATGTATGGAACAGAGAAGGTACTAGGGTGGCTAGCCTCCCATATTTTTTACCTTTAATGCTGTTACATTTCTATATTAAAAAATGGGAAATGGGGACCCCCTGACCCAAACAACCATTTAACCATCCTTTAAAAAACAGATGGTAAAAGTGCTAGAAAGCACATGGATTCCTTGAAAAAAAAGGAATATACCCACCACTTGTAGAATTTAAGGATAAAATAGGTTGACCATATCCAACGCTGTGTATAAAAAGCATCATATATAAAAATGCGCTCTTTACATATACAGCTTTTATATAAGATCCAATGCGCATTATATATGGCTTTATATAAGATCCAGCAATCTATATATACAGCTTTATAAATGATAAAAATCTCTGTATACATGGCTTTAAATACGATCCCACACTTAGGGCCCTATTACACTCTTCACGCTAACGGTAGCACTCACCTGCGTGAGCACTACCGTTAGGTGCGGTATTCACGGCATATTACAATCCAAACGCAAACGGGTTAAAAAAACCATTTGCGTTTGGTACCTTGCGCTTCTCAGGGCAAGGTTACTGCACTTTCTGCTCCCAATACTTAACATGGGGAGTACAAAGTGTTAATCAGCACTGGTATTACAATGTCCCAGTGCTGATCAATGCCTGGCTCTGGTTAACGAAAAGTTAACCAGAGCCAGAACCTGGTTTTAACGGATTAAGCTTCTGCAGAATCCGTTAACACCGGCTCTAAAAATAATAGAAAGCAGCATATACTCACCCTTTGTTCCGCAGCTAGGACTGCGGCTCTGTCTACCACCTCAGGCCGGCGGGAGCAGGGAAAGACAGGGGAAAGAAGTCCCCATCTCTCCCTGCGTATCACTACGTCAACCGCCCGGATCTCGCAATGCGAGATCCGGCCGGTAACGTGACCGGCAGAGAGGAACTCAATGGAGTCCTATGGACTCCAGCGAGTGGATGCTCGCGGCTGCGCTCAGTGCTGCCCCGAGCATCCAGATTTTTAACGGGCGAAAAGAAATGCAGGCAGCATTTTTTGCGCCTGCATTACAATCTGGTGTTAAAAAGCGTGCGCAAGGGGAAAACTGCGGTCGCGTATTAACGCCAATATTGTAATAGTGCCCTTAGTATATATTCAGCTTTATATATGATCCAGCATTCTATATATAAAGCTTTATATGAGACCTAGCGCTCTGTATATACAGCTTTATATAATATCCAACAGTCTCTATATATACACGGATTTATATAAGATCAAGTACTCTGTATACAGCTTTATAGGACATTCAGTACTCTGTGTGTATACAGTTTTATATGGGATCAAGTGCTCTGTACATACGACTTTATATAAGACCCCTGTGCTATATACATACAGCTTTTCTCTTAGATTCAGCACTCTCTATTCACTGGTTTATATAAGATCCAACGCTCTGTATATATGGCATTTATATAAGGCTTCAGCCACAGCAAGCTGAAGGCTGAAATTTCAGGAGGACATGGAAAAGTGATTTCTTAAGAATATTTAGAAATCTACATTAATATCAATGCTAGCAAAGTTTCAGTATGCCAACGGGATATTTTTATCCTTTGATACAACAAGTGGTTGTCCCCATTTCCAAGACACAAAAAAATATGGCAACAACTAATATGTATGGAACAGAGAAGGTACTAGGGTGGCTAGCCTCCCATATTTTTTACCTTTAATGCTGTTACATTTCTATATTAAAAAATGGGAAATGGGGACCCCCTGACCCAAACAACCATTTAACCATCCTTTAAAAAACAGATGGTAAAAGTGCTAGAAAGCACATGGATTCCTTGAAAAAAAAAGGAATATACCCACCACTTGTAGAATTTAAGGATAAAATAGGTTGACCATATCCAACGCTGTGTATAAAAAGCATCATATATAAAAATGTGCTCTTTACATATACAGCTTTTATATAAGATCCAATGCGCATTATATATGGCTTTATATAAGATCCAGCAATCTATATATACAGCTTTATAAATGATAAAAATCTCTGTATACATGGCTTTAAATACGATCCCACACTTAGGGCCCTATTACACTCTTCACGCTAACGGTAGCACTCACCTGCGTGAGCACTACCGTTAGCTGCGGTATTCACGGCATATTACAATCCAAACGCAAACGGGTTAAAAAAAACATTTGCGTTTGGTACCTTGCGCTTCTCAGGGCAAGGTTACTGCACTTTCTGCTCCCTATACTTAACATGGGGAGTACAAACTGTTAATCAGCGCTGGTATTACAATGTCCCAGTGCTGATCAACGCCTGGCTCTGGTTAACGAAAAGTTAACCAGAGCCAGAACCTGGTTTTAACGGATTAAGCTTCTGCAGAATCCGTTAACACCGGCTCTAAAAATAATAGAAAGCAGCATATACTCACCCTTTGTTCCGCA
>RXON01001562.1:0-10355 GCA_009667805.1 Leptobrachium leishanense
AAAGTTAATGCGCGCACATTTTTATTCCTAGATCCGCCAAAAAATCACGGCTACTACCTTGTCTTCCATCAGAACATACGTTTTTGTGTGCAGTCCGCACAAATAATGCGTTCGTCTGACGGACTCGCGTTAAACATTATTGTTAATTTCTGCGTGCAAAGTGCCTTGCGCACATTTTTGCGCGTCGGTTTCAAGAACGTTATTTTTTGACGGATGACAAAATGCGCGAGGATTGTAATACCACTGTTAATTTTAGAGTGATAATGCTTAATGCTGTGCGCAAAAAAATGTGCTCCGTGAGCGTTTTTGCGTTGAGAATGTAATAGGGCCCCCAATGTTTACATATTTTTGTTTTTTAACCAATTCAATGGTGAACCACTACACCTCTGTGTTTGAGCTCATTTTGACCGTTTTGTGGTCACCATGTTTAAACATGACGTAAAGTCCTGTTTTGTTACATGACCTAGACAAAGAATTTTTTTTAAAACCTTACACTTTTTTATATATATAATATATGTATACATATTTTATTTATACCATGCTGGCCATACCAATGATACCAATAATGACCCTCTAGCTGCCACCAGTCAGGAGATATGGGGGTCCAAAGGACGTCCCTATCTCAACTTGGCAGCTAGGGGGTTAACTGTCCAACTAACATCAGCCACCTCCGGGACTAGTCCGCGATCTGGCACCGATAGCGATCTTTCCAGCAATGACTTTCTATTTATTTTATTCCCTGCTGTTCAGGAGGCAGAGGGGTCTGAACGGGTCCGCATAAAAAGGCAGAGAGAAGCCTGCTATACAAAGAGTTCCCAATGGGATGAGTGGAAAGTAAAATTGCAAAAGATAAAGGAGAGTTTGAGACACAAAATCCATGCTGGGAGCGTTACCAGCTTAGTACCAACCCACCCCAAGATTATTACCAAGTTACAGCCATTAAAAAAATAATAGAGGGGCGTGTCTAGCACCCATCTTGAGCGACCGCATGTGAGAGGAGCTCCCGCTGACCACCCGCTATTCCGGCCGCCACGGGTCAAATCCCGGCGATTCAACGCCAAATCTTACCCCTTGGCATACGCGGGCCCCCAGGGATCGGATGGCGCCTGCAGAAACGCCAAAACCGGCGGATCTCGGGCGCACTGGGAAACTATGTGGTAGGCCGCAAGATGGCGGCGTCCAGGGCACTCGATCCCCATACTCACCTGGCAACACGGAGGCAAGGGAAACTGATCCACAACATCTGCCTTCTGATCCTCAGCTCCAGCGACTGGTAAGCAGATTCAAGCAATGCTCCTCGAGCTTCGTTCCACGCTTCAGGAAGATTTCCGCTCTATTACTGCATCTTTACATCAAGAAATCCGTGACATTGGTGAACGCACAGACCTTCTTGAAAACAAATCTGATAGTCTGTGTTTGGCTCACAATGAGTTGGTGGATGCTTATAAAGACCTTAAAATAGCCCACGACACTCTTTTACTTAAAGTCACGGATTTGGAGGATCGCTCCCGTAGGAACAATATTCGCATTCGTGGTGTTCCAGAATCGATTAAATCTGATGGCCTGTCGACTTAGCACACCGTGTTCCGAAACCGTGTAATCTGGACGCGGCGCTCCCTAGAGACGTATTGATTCGTGTTCACTTCTATAGCACTAAGGATACATTGATGGCGGCTATGCGGAAAACTCCAGATCTTCCTGCTACTTATACTGTTATTTTATTCTTCCTTGTCCTATCAGCAGCTACGATGCAGCGGTGCAGAGAGTTTTTGCCGGTTACGAAAGTCCTTCGCAACCACAAGATCCCGTACAGATAGGGTTTTCCCCTGAAGCTGCTTGTCACGTACCGTGGAACTTTATCCGTTCTTCATTTGCTGCAGGAAGGCATTTCTATGCTACAAATGTGGGATTTGATGGGTGAGTTGACCCCCCTCACATAGGGCCCCTCCATCCCCATCCAAAGTTTCCCCGGAATGGCACCGCGTCTGTACATCCATCTCCCCCCACACCTTGTGGGGTAGGCCCGGTTTTTACTGGTGGCCGTGGAGCTACTTTTTGTACAGAGAGCGACTGCCGGTTGCACCGTCTCTTTAAATTTTTTGTTTTTTCTCTTTTGTTGTTCACCTCTTTCTTTTCTCCCTTTTTTTTTCTTTGTCCCGTTGCACCATTCTTGACCATAGAAGTTGGACTGTTCTGCAAATTTTTGCTCTATTTTGAGACAGTGCCTAGGTTATTGCAATATGTTTGTTGGGTTACTCTTGCGTCTTTTACATGTCTTTATACTTATCTGATTTAAGTTATGAAAATTGTCTCTCTCAATGTTAAAGGTTTAAATATTCCCCACAAGAGGCACTCTCTTTTTGCAGACTTGCGCCACAACCCCCCAGATATCGTGTGTTTACAGGAGACGCACTTTAAACATTCGGTACATCCCAAGTTATTTCTCCCTGCCTATTCTCACCATTTCCACGCCACTGCTTAAGTAAAAGGCGAGAGGGGTCTCCATATTAATACATCAAAAAGTATCATTTGTCCTTCATCGCTCCGTGCTTGATCCTAATGGCCGGTATTTATTTTTAATAATATAGAAAGAGTTACATATACAATTGCAAATGTTTACTGCCCTAATGTTGATCAACTTGCCTTCCTTCGCACCACTCTCCTTAAATTGATGCGGGTATGCACAGGTAGACTTATTATCTGTGGTGACTTCCCATTATACATTAGATCTTCCGACTCCTCCAACTCGCCTACAGCGGAATTCTGCACGGAAATTCTCAGCTCTTTTGGCTGAATTTAGTTTATTTGATGTCTGGCGTATATTTCATCCAACAGAAGTTGATTGCTCCTTCTATTCTGGAGCCCACAAAACCTATTCCCGAATTGACAATTTTTTCCTGCAACGTGATTTGTTATCTAATGTCTCCTGTTGTGATATAGTATCAATGTCTTGGTCAGATCATGCCCCTGTCTCTTTGACTCTCCGAGACGCTGCTGTGTCTCGGGGATGTGCACCGTGGAGGCTTAATGAATCTCTCCTCTCTCACCCTGAAGTAATGGAAGAGGTTATTCAGACTATCAGGGTTATCCAAAGAGAATCGAAAAGTCACCGCACGTTCAGTGACTCTTCGTTCTCTTCAATTCGGTTCCTTTTGCCAATCCCATTTCGGTGACCCTGCGGTGTATTCAGCAAAAACCACAGGGTCCCCGAATTGCAGGGAAAAGCTGCCGCAACTCTCCGAGACGCTGCTGTGTCTCGGGGATGTGCACCGTGGAGGATTAATGAATCTCTCCTCTCTCACCCTGAAGTAATGGAAGAGGTTATTCAGACTATCAGGGTTATCCAAAGAGAATCGAAAAGTCACCGCACGTTCAGTGACTCTTCGTTCTCTTCAATTCGGTTCCTTTTGCCGATCCCATTTCGGTGACCCTGCGGTGTATTCAGCAAAAACCACAGGGTCCCCGAATTGCAGGGAAAAGCTGCCGCAAACCCACCGAAAACTAACCGCAAAACCCACCGAATGCACGCTGAAAAGCCACAAAAACATCTGGATAAACCCATCGAAAAGCCGTATAGGTAGCCAATCGGAGCTGTATCTGACTACAAATACCTGCTATCAGCTATCCATACGGAACTCGATCCTTATCGTGTATTGTTGAAGTGAGTTTAACTTCCATCTTTGGAAACCTGATGGGGATCCTATGATTCGTCTCTGAAAAGGTGTTTGGGAAACCAACAATATCCCTAAAGTGAACATACCTAGAACCAGGAGGGTTCTTATGCATGTGAGTGCTATCACCTTGATTTTATATATATGATATTTCATACAGGTTGCACTATGATCTATTCTCTGTGTTTTTTCTGAGGAACATCACAAGAAAAGAACTTGGAGATAAAAGATCACAAACGGGACATTGTTTTCTGTGAAGGACATTGATATCGCTACACCCCTTTTTTATTTATTTTTTATTCGATGTCAATTACCAATGGGACTCGACAGGGATGTCCGCTTTCCCCACTACTTTATGCCTTAGCGCTTGAGCCTTTGGCTCAGGCGATTCATCAGAATGAGGAAGTGGAGGGCTTTCCTGTCGGCCCCTCCTCTTGCAAATTTAGCTTATTTGCCGATGATGTCCTCATAACAATGACCAACCCGCTTACTTCTCTTCCTGCACTACAGACGATATTAGACACCTATGGCCGACTGTCCTATCATAAACTTAATATCACCAAAACACAGGCCATTCCTAGACAGGTGGTGACCCAATTGCTACATTCATATCCCTTTGACAGGAGGACACATTCTCTCACCCACTTAGGACTTAAATTATCTTTTTCTAGGACCAATCTTTTTGATCTGAACTATAAACCCCTCCTTTCGCTGACTAAAACGATGTGTCACAGATGGTCTATGGTCTAAATCTCTCGGGTGGGCAGAATACATTCTATTAAAATGTTACTGAAATTATTGTATATTTTAAGGGCCCTTCCTATTCCAGCTCCCCTACCATTTTTTCAATCCCTTCTCTCCTCCTTATCCCATTTTGTATGGCGGGAAAAAAGGCTGCGCCTTAAGGCTGCTATTTTACATTATCCAGTTTCACTTGGTGGCCTTGGCCTCCAAAATATCTTGCTTTATTATAGGGCTGCAGTGCTCCTTAATCTTGGCCATCTGTTTTCCCGGGTAAACCTACCTCAATGGTCGCTAACAGTCTTTCCACAATCTATACCTTATGATTATGTCACTCTAGCCTGGAACCCTAAATCGCAGCACCCAAAAGTTGATACACTTCCGATGCTCCCGACTCTTGTTAGATATTTGGGATGAGGCACGGTCTATATGGTCCGCGACTCATTCTTTGGCCATGGTATCTCCTCTCTCTTTATTTTCATATTTGATCCCTAATTTTAATTATCGTCCATGGCTTTTGAAAGGTGTTACCTGTTTGTGTCATCTGTGTGATTCTCAAGGACTCGTGTCTTTTCAGACCTTAACGCTAAAATTCTCCCTAGATCCTGAATTAAGCTATTCTTTCCTACAGATTAGATCAAGTCTTAATGCATATCAAATGCTGAAGTTTCCTGCCAAAACAGTATTATTGATCCCCTTTGAACAGCATTGTGTTACTCCCTTTCTGGATATCCACCTCCTCTCCCTTCTATATCAGCTGTTAGTGTCCCACCCTAACTCACCGACATGGAGATTTAAGGCAAATTGGGAAAGGGATTTGGAGACCCAAATCTCGGAGTCAGCTTGGGCGGAATGTTTTCTCTTAGATTCTTTTACGTTTTGATGCGTTTCGCTGATGGAGGCACGGAAGAAAATATTATATAGATGGTACATTAATCCAGATAGAGAGCATCATTTTAACCCACAGGTTTCGGCAACATGTTGGAGATGCGGGGAAGAAACGGGTTCTTATTTACATATTTGGCGGACGTGTACTTTGATAACAGAATTTTGGACTTCTGTGGCCCAAATTTGCTCTGCGATTGTGGGAACAGAGATACACCAGCTCTTAAAATCTTCCTTCTCCAGATGATGCCTGACTCTCTCTCTCGCCTCCAAAAACAATCTCTAACCCATATCTTGGCGGCTTGTTGGAAATCCTCTACTCTCCCTACTTTAAAAGACATTACTGGTAGATTGGAGGCTTTGAGGCTTTTAGACAGTATGGCTAGAAACATAATAGGGATTCCATGCACCCAGAAAGATCATTGGTCTATATGGGATATATACACTGTTACGTTATGATGTTATTCTGTGTTTCTCCTGCATATTTTCTATGACAATATTGATTGCAAAGTTCTTTTGTGTTCCCCCTTATACCCCTTTTTTATCCCATTTTTCCTGATTTTTATTTCTATACCCCTTCCTTTTGTTTCAAAAAAATTTAAAATTTCCTATTTAAAAAAAAATAATATATATATTAGAAATAAAAAACACAAACTGCATGGGAGTAAGCACTCCATCACTACACGCGTTTCACCATAAACACTGGCGTCTTCAGGAGCATGCAGGAAGCAATGCTCAGTCTGGCAGCATAACAAGAAATAGCAAAAGTTTCTGTCCTATTATGCGGACACACGAAGGCTCGTTTCTTCACTTTGTTGATAGTTGACAGAAATTAGGCTGTTTGTCTGTTCATATCCCCATGAGAGACTTATCTAGGTGCACCTAGTACTCTATGTGGCATATATCATGCTATTGGAGCCACAGAAGCGTTTAATCCTTTCCTTGGTTCATCTTTAACCCCTTAAGGACGGGAGTAATTTTACAAGTTTGGAACACTTTTGAACACTTCTAAAAGTAGAACTTCAGCTATTCGCTGTTCAACCATAATTTACCTCTTACATATTAAGTGTACCCACCCTTATTATATATCATTTTGTTCAGGAGAAATAGGGCTTTCATTTTCCATCAAAGATTTATATATAAAATATATTATAGTATGAAAAAAAACCTAAAAACTATGAGAAAAAAGGAAATTTTACAATTTTCAAAGTTCTCCATTGTATTTTTAGTGTGAATGACATTGTACGCTTAGCATTAAATGAAATAAAATACATATATTTCTGGTCGGCAAGGTCTTACGAGTTCAACGGTACCCCCCATGTAGAGGTTTTAGGAGGTTTTGGAAAGTTACAGGGTCAAATATAGAGTTTGCCCATTCCACGTTTTACAACTTGAAATTTGCCAGATTGGTTTCCTGGCCCTATGTTGACTTTGAGAGGTTATGGCAGCCCAGGTATGAAAAGTACCCCAACATGTCATACCATTTTGAAAAGTAGACAACCCAGGCAATTCCAAATGGTGTACGTTTTGTTTTTTTATAGTAGTCTCTTAGTCGCAAACTTGGTCTTCATGTTTGTGTTTTGCATTTTTCACACAAAAACTGTTCTTTTACCGATGATATCATGCTCCCTCGACATTTTACTGGCCTAAAAAACTTATATTTCTGGTCGGCAAGGTCTTACGAGTTCAACGGTACCCCCCATGTAGAGGTTTTAGGAGGTTTTGGAAAGTTACAGGGTCAAATATAGAGTTTGCCCATTTCACGTTTTACAACTTGAAATTTGCCAGATTGGTTTCCTGGCCCTATGTTGACTTTGAGAGGTTATGGCAGCCCAGGTATGAAAAGTACCCCAACATGTCATACCATTTTGAAAAGTAGACAACCCAGGCTATTCCAAATGGTGTACGTTTTGTTTTTTTATAGTAGTCTCTTAGTCGCAAACTTGGTCTTCATGTTTGTGTTTTGCATTTTTCACACAAAAACTGTTCTTTTACCGATGATATCATGCTCCTCGACATTTTACTGGCCTAAAAAACTCATATTTCTGGTCGGCAAGGTCTTACGAGTTCAACGGTACCCCCCATGTAGAGGTTTTAGGAGGTTTTGGAAAGTTACAGGGTCAATATAGAGTTTGCCCATTTCACGTTTTACAACTTGAAATTTGCCAGATTGGTTTCCTGGCCCTATGTTGACTTTGAGAGGTTATGGCAGCCCAGGTATGAAAAGTACCCCAACATGTCATACCATTTTGAAAAGTAGACAACCCAGGCTATTCCAAATGGTGTACGTTTTGTTTTTTATAGTAGTCTCTTAGTCGCAAACTTGGTCTTCATGTTTGTGTTTTGCATTTTTCACACAAAAACTGTTCTTTTACCATGATATCATGCTCCCTCGACATTTTACTGGCCGAAAAAACTCATATTTCTGGTCGGCAAGGTCTTACGAGTTCAACGGTACCCCCCATGTAGAGCTTTTAGGAGGTTTTGGAAAGTTACAGGGTCAAATATAGAGTTTGCCATTTCACGTTTTACAACTTGAAATTTGCCAGATTGGTTTCCTGGCCCTATGTTGACTTTGAGAGGTTATGGCAGCCCAGGTATGAAAAGTACCCCAACATGTCATACCATTTTGAAAAGTAGACAACCCAGGCTATTCCAAATGGTGTACGTTTTGTTTTTTTATAGTAGTCTCTTAGTCGCAAACTTGGTCTTCATGTTTGTGTTTTGCATTTTTCACACAAAAACTGTTCTTTTACAGATGATATCATGCTCCTCGACATTTTACTGGCCTAAAAAACTCATATTTCTGGTCGGCAAGGTCTTACGAGTTCAACGGTACCCCCCATGTAGAGGTTTTAGGAGGTTTTGGAAAGTTACAGGGTCAAATATAGAGTTTGCCCATTTCACGTTTTACAACTTGAAATTTGCCAGATTGGTTTCCTGGCCTATGTTGACTTTGAGAGGTTATGGCAGTCCAGGTATGAAAAGTACCCCAACATGTCATACCATTTTGAAAAGTAGACAACCCAGGCTATTCCAAATGGTGTACGTTTTGTTTTTTATAGTAGTCTCTTAGTCGCAAACTTGGTCTTCATGTTTGTGTTTTGCATTTTTCACACAAAAACTGTTCTTTTACCGATGATATCATGCTCCCTCGACATTTTACTGGCCTAAAAAACTCATATTTCTGGTCGGCAAGGTCTTACGAGTTCAACGGTACCCCCCATGTAGAGGTTTTAGGAGGTTTTGGAAAGTTACAGGGTCAAATATAGAGTTTGCCCATTTCACGTTTTACAACTTGAAATTTGCCAGATTGGTTTCCTGGCCCTATGTTGACTTTGAGAGGTTATGGCAGCCCAGGTATGAAAAGTACCCCAACATGTCATACCATTTTGAAAAGTAGACAACCCAGGCTATTCCAAATGGTGTACGTTTTGTTTTTTTATAGTAGTCTCTTAGTCGCAAACTTGGTCTTCATGTTTGTGTTTTGCATTTTTCACACAAAAACTGTTCTTTTACCAATGATATCATGCTCCCTCGACATTTTACTGGCCTAAAATACTCATATTTCTGGTCGGCAAGGTCTTACGAGTTCAACGGTACCCCCCATGTAGAGGTTTTAGGAGGTTTTGGAAAGTTACAGGGTCAAATATAGAGTTTGCCCATTTCACGTTTTACAACTTGAAATTTGCCAGATTGGTTTCCTGGCCCTATGTTGACTTTGAGAGGTTATGGCAGCCCAGGTATGAAAAGTACCCCAACATGTCATACCATTTTGAAAAGTAGACAACCCAGGCTATTCCAAATGGTGTACGTTTTGTTTTTTTATAGTAGTCTCTTAGTCGCAAACTTGGTCTTCATGTTTGTGTTTTGCATTTTTCACACAAAAACTGTTCTTTTACCGATGATATCATGCTCCCTCGACATTTTACTGGCCTAAAAAACTCATATTTCTGGTCGGCAAGGTCTTACGAGTTCAACGGTACCCCCCATGTAGAGGTTTTAGGAGGTTTTGGAAAGTTACAGGGTCAAATATAGAGTTTGCCCATTTCACGTTTTACAACTTGAAATTTACCAGATTGGTTTCCTGGCCCTATGTTGACTTTGAGAGGTTATGGCAGCCCAGGTATGAAAAGTACCCCAACATGTCATACCATTTTGAAAAGTAGACAACCCAGGCTATTCCAAATGGTGTACGTTTTGTTTTTTTATAGTAGTCTCTTAGTCGCAAACTTGGTCTTCATGTTTGTGTTTTGCATTTTTCACACAAAAACTGTTTTTTTACCGATGATATCATGCTCCCTCGACATTTTACTGGCCTAAAAAACTCATATTTCTGGTCGGCAAGGTCTTACGAGTTCAACGGTACCCCCCATGTAGAGGTTTTAGGAGGTTTTGGAAAGTTACAGGGTCAAATATAGAGTTTGCCCATTTCACGTTTTACAACTTGAAATTTGCCAGATTGGTTTCCTGGCCCTATGTTGACTTTGAGAGGTTATGGCAGCCCAGGTATGAAAAGTACCCCAACATGTCATACCATTTTGAAAAGTAGACAACCCAGGCTATTCCAAATGGTGTACGTTTTGTTTTTTTATAGTAGTCTCTTAGTCGCAAACTTGGTCTTCATGTTTGTGTTTTGCATTTTTCACACAAAAACTGTTATTTTGCTGCTAATATCATGCTCAGTCAACCTTTTCCTGGCCTACAACATTTTTATTTGTGGTCGGCAATGTGTTACGAGATCAACGGTACCCTCCATTTAGCATTTTTAATTTGCTTTTTGGAAAGTTACACGATCAAATGTAGAGTTTGCCAGATTGGTTTTCTGGGCCTAGGTTGAATTTGAGAGGGTATGGCAGCCCAGGTATAAAAAGTACCCCAACATGGCATATGATTTTGGAGAAGTAGACAACCAGAGTGTTGAAAATGGGGTATGTCCAGTTTTGTATAGTAGACACTTGGTCACAAACCCTGGCCACACTTAGTTTTCAAGATTGTGTTTTGCATTTGTTTTACACGAAAACTGTCATTTTGCTGCTAATATCCTGCTCGGTCAAC
>RXON01001563.1:0-56226 GCA_009667805.1 Leptobrachium leishanense
TAATAGTGAATAACCTCTATACTGACTAACTGAATAATAGTGAATAACCTCTATACTGACTAACTGAATAATAGTAAATAACCTCTATACTGAATAACTGAATAATAGTGAATAACCTCTATACTGACTAACTGAATAATAGTGAATAACCTCTATACTGACTAACTGAATAATAGTGAATAACCTCTATACTGAATAACTGAATAATAGTAAATAACCTCTATACTGAATAACTGAATAATAGTGAATAACCTCTATACTGACTAACTGAATAATAGTGAATAACCTCTATACTGACTAACTGAATAATAGTGAATAAACTCTATACTGTTAATATCAGACTATCAGGGTTATTCAGTGAAAGGTGAAAACCAGGAGAATTGTCAGGAGAAGAGAACAATCTAGACCAAATAGCAGATTTGGAAAATTAGATAAATGGGAGAATTTTTCTGGTTTGGCTATTTTGACCTAGAATTTTCACTTCTCCAGTCATTCTCCTGGTTTTTACCTCTCTCTGAATAACCCTGAAAGGCAATCTCTGCCTGTGTGCTATTGCTTTGTGTGTGTTTTTCCTTATGAGCAAGCATCATAGAATACATTATTTCACAGGAAGAGCCTTGAAATGCAAATTCACCAAATACGTAGGGAGAACAGGATTTTTGGAGGTTTCCCTTCTGCTCTGGAAGAGAGTGTCTGAGAATATTGCACAACATGTGTTGCTGAACCAGTTCTCCATGAAATTCTTTTCCAGGAAATATATATTTAATAATGATTAATGCTGGCACTGCAGCAAGAGTATAAAATTGTGCGTATGATAATATACAAAAGTTATATAAAATTCTAAATAATAGGAAGTGTGTACTTACATATGACGGTTAAAACAAAATGGAAATAATTTACTATTTTTAACCTACTGTTAAAACCTTTTAAATAATAAAAATCTTTACAATTAAGTTCGCTAAGAGGTATGCTATATTATTATTATTATTATTATTCTTTATTTTATAAAGCGCCAGCATATTCCGCAGCGCTGTAACAATAAGCACAGTATAGACAGGGTTACAATACATTGAACAACATTTGACAAACAGTACAGGAGGAGATGAGGGCCCTATTCCCGTAGGAACTCACAATCTGGGAGGGTTGGAACAGGAGGAGAGGACTGTAAGGTGAGAGTGATTGATGGTTGTGTCAGTGAGTTGGGTGGTAGGCTTCCCTAAATAGGAAAGTTTTAAGGGAGCGTTTGAAGGAAAGAAGTTAGGGGAAAGTCTGACAGTACGAGGGAGAGTGTTCCAGAGAGTGGGGGCTGCGCGTGAGAAATCCTGCAGTCTATCATGGGAAGAGGTGATGCGGGGAGAAGCTAGGCGCAGGTCCTGTTTGACCTAAAGTTTTTAGGTTAAGTTATGAACTGCTAAAACAGTAAAGTTTTTTTAAAATCACTGTATAGAATACATTTAACCCCATAGCAGATCTCATAATCCTTAATAGGTTCTCTACACTTTCGGCTGCTTCTGATAATGTCCTTCTTTAATTTACTGTTACCAATCTTTGCAGTGCAACACTGATAGGATTCACAAGTTAATCAATAACTAATTAAAGCAATAAATAATCCTCAAATGGATTCCCTTCATAGTTTTTTTTCACATAACTATAATCATTCATATGTTCTATGTGTGAGCTCTGACCATAATATTAAAGAAATCTGAGATCTAGACACTAAAGTGTCTACCGGCTGGGTGGAGTGTACCGGCTGGGTGGAGTGTACCGGCTGGGTGGAGTGTACCGGCTGGGTGGAGTAGAGGTTACATCACTGCTCTGCATGGAGAGAACCTGTGGAGACATGGGTTTGATCCCAACAAATACCTCTCCGGTAAGCGTCCTTGGGCAAGACACCTAACAGTACATACTCGCCACCCAGGACATATTTGAAAACAAGAGAAATCTCAATGTATCCTTCCTAGTAAAATTCCTTTTCTCAAAAAATATATGGGGTTATTCAAGAGCAATTTTGATGCTCCTTCGTTCCCCGCACTTCAGGAATCAAATTCCCCAACCCTGCAGTGAATTCAGCATTTAATGCAGGGTCCCAAAGTCAGGATCTGCCGAACACAGTGCCGACAGCTGCCGGAAAAACCAACAAGCAATGAACAGTGTAAAAAAAACAAAAAAGGACTGTACTGTAACGAAAATATCTGGAATTAACATATAAGATCCTGTGAATAATAATAAAAAGGTCTGTACAGAAAAAGACCTGCTATTTAAAAAAAATTAAATCGGAAAAGAAAGATTTTGCCAATAAAAATAATCACGAAAATGCTAAAATATCCTAAAAAATTTTTCAGCAAGCACCAAAGGGCCGTCGTAATGCAGGGAAATGTCGCTGCAAACCCGCCGAAAACTCAACACAAAACCCAGTGAAGGCTCACCGAAACCTGCAAAAACATCTGGATTGAACACGCCGGAAAAACCCGAGCAGGAGCCGATCACAGCGCAGAGCAGCCGCCGGAAAGACCCGACACCGCAGACGAATGGAGAGAAAAAAAAAAAACGTACGCTTGAATGTTTGAAAAGTGAAACGCTGTTTCCAAAGAAACTACAGAACGAAATGTCTGAAATTTACATATAAGATCCAATGAATGATAATAAAAAGGGCTGTTACAGAAAAAAAACGATTTTAAAACAAAACTGAAAAAAATGTTTGCAAAAAAATCCCAAAAAATGCCTAAAAGATCCTAAAAAAATCTTAAAATAAAGAGACCTTTTTACTGCAATTCGCAACTTTTCCCTGCTGATTTTTGTTCTCTGAATAGACGAAGCATTGCTTCTCTATGGGGATTTCACTGCCCTTGAAAATGCACCAAACAGGCACCGTATGTGCAGGCAATTCGCCAACATTTGGCAAACTGCCTGCTCTCTGGATAGCCGAATGGCCAGGAAAGGTAATCGAATGCTGAATTTCACTGTTTGGTTACCTTTCGCCAGCAATTCGGATCTCTTTGAATAACCCTGTATAAAAAACACTAGCAGGGTTATTCAGAGAGCGGTGAAAAGCAGGAGAATGACTGGAGAATGAAAAATTCTAGGTCAAAATAGCCAAACCTGAAAAATTCTCCAATTTATCTCACTTTCCAAATCGGCTATTTTGACCTAGAATTTTTCATTCTCCAGTCATTCTCCTGCTTTTCACCGCTCTCTGAATAACCCTGTAAGTATAAGGAGCATCAACAAAATAAATTAAAACTGTAAATAACCCAATATATTTTGTTTTTTTAATTTTTTTCTCAATTTAAAGTTAGAAATATTGAAATTTAGATATTGATAGAGTTTATAACACATCTCTTGACATTGTACAGATGACTTTGACAGTACAAGCTGAGGATGGACCTCATTTCCTATGATGCTAATCATATGTGGTTATCATCTGTTCAAAATAAAAATCTATTTGTTCCGGCATCAGAAGAAAAGCAGATCTTCTCTGTTAGTTGCTAAAAGGAAAATATTCCTGTCATGCGCGTTCGCAAATCCTTTAATTGGAACACAGAAAAGGCAGAAATAAATGCCTTCAGGACATCAAGAGAGAAGGATCACATTCTGTCGTAGAATAAGGAAATAGAGAACCAGGCTGGTGAGTAAAATATCCAGATTGAGAAATGCAAGTATTCCAGCCAGTCACAGGTTTCACTGTAAGACTCGAAACTCCTCCCGATGTACATGTCTGTCCCTCCCTATATATAACCTGCTGATCAAGAGGAGGATAAGTACCGTGAACCTGGCAATTTGGAGAGGAGACAGAAGCATTTCAGGTAAGTCACAGGCTCTGGTGTATTGGTTATTATAGTTAATTAATCTTTGTACTAGAAACTGGAGCAATTTAAATAATGCATTTTATTAAGTTACATAGTGTTAAACATTGCTTAAAAAGTGTTCATTAAATGTTTATCAAGTGTAACTTTTCATTTATTTGCTTTTCTCGTGTATGAAAAGAAATTTTGCGCTGAATGCAGAAATTTGAGGCTGTTTTATTATGTTTTTGCTTGGGAATGTAATCAAAAGGGTCATTTATTTACACAGATATACAGGGTTATTCAAAGAGATCCGAATTGCTGGCGAAAGGTAACCGAACAGTGAAATTCAGCGTTCGGTTACCTTTCCTGGTCGTTCGGCTATTCAGAGAGCAGGCAGTTCGCCAAATGTTGGCGAATTGCCTGCACATACGGTGCCTGTTCGGTGCCTGTTCGAGGGCAGTGAAATCCCCATTGTGAAGCAATGCTTCGGCTATTCAGAGAACAAAAACAACCAGTGAAAAGTTGCCGAAATGCCCTGCCATTCGGTGGTTTCATTCGACAGGTTTATTCAGGCGAATCCCATAGGCTTCAATGTTAAAAAATTTCCCGTTTTAATGCAATATCTAATAAACCGTTTATTATTTTATTCTGCAGTAAAAGGTTTCTTTATTTCTAGATTTTTTTTAGGATCTTTTAGCCATTTTTGGGATTTTTTTGCAAAACAAAATTTCTTTTTGTTTTAAATAATTTTTTATTTTTTCTGTAACAGCCCTTTTTATTATCATTCATTGGATCTTGGTGCCCGCACACTATTAAAATATATTATGTGAATTTCAGCAGCAGATGTAATGACAGCGCTGTGCATTTTTTCAGGTTTTCCAGTTACGAAGGATCTTGATGAGAAGACGATAAAAAGTGACCAGACGATATAGCAGCTCTGTGTATATGACATATATATACACTGAACATACAGCATCATGGATGGTTTCCCTGCTGTGTTTTACAGCGAACCTGCTGTTCTGGGACTACTTGCAAATGCTGTCAGCGCTTTCCTAGTGTGCATGCAGAATTTTGCACTATTTAACACCTCGATCATTCCTTCTGGAGCAGAAAACATTCTAGCAGGTAAAGATTAAAGATTTAATTTCCATGATAACCTAGCTTAAGATTCCGATTTTTCATCACAAAATATTAAGCTTATACAAAATGTATTGATTCAGAGAAATCACAAGTGTGTCAAAAATGCAGCTTTATTTAGATTCAGAGGGCATTTCTGTTTGTTCAGAAGGGCAGGTTCCTGCATAATCTATAGCACTGAAATACAGTACATATATAACATAGGATAAGGATTACATAAAAAACACAGTACTGTTAACTGAAATCCCCATTTGTACCTTTTACAGAAGAGAAAAGCCCTATGTATTTTATAAAGGATTTCTGTTCATTTTTAATCTCCCCTTCTTGCAGGTGTTCATCTCATCCTCATTGGTGGAGTTGCCCAACTCATAGCTGGATTCCTGTCTTTCCGAAAGTATGACCATCTAAGTGGGACTTCCTTCATAGCCTTCGCTGCTCTTTGGAGCAGCTATGGAGCTACTCGCATCGTTGTTGGGTCCGAAGCCAATCCACAGAACAGTTCATTAATCCTGCAAAATAGTTCGATTGCCACCTCTCTCCCTCCTATTCCTATCAATGAGAGCGCAGTTGCTGGACTTGTATCATACATATTCATTGCAGTCATCCTTTCTTTTTGCTCAGCTACGGTCAATTATATAATGCCTTTTGTGTTTGGGGCATTAACAATGACATTAATTTTTGAGGCTGTGGGACTTTTTGGTCGTTGGGCTCTAGTGGTTTCAGGTGTCCTTGAATTAATCATAGTCTTGTCTGGACTTTATGGCGGCGCAGCACTCCTTTTGAAAGGTATCACCCAGAGATATGTACTCCCAGGCTTCGGCAATGCTCTATTTAATGTCCTTCTTCTTGGATCTGCAAACAGTGGGTCTACAAAAACAGCATCAGAAGAGAAAAAGAAAAATACTAAGTATGCTGAACCTATGGCATTGGGTTACCTGTGCGATACGATCTCCCCATTCATCATGGCTTTTTACTGCTTTGGGTACATTAAAACATTTTATGTGGGAGCAATTTGGATCAGCATTAATGTACTATCTCAGCTCTGCTCCAGCTACTATAGCTATCTCAGAGATGATATTTACTTTGCTACAAAATTTGCTTTTCATGGGACCTTTTGGCTGGTAAAGTCTTGGGAAGAATTTACCCTAACAGTCGCTTTGGCTCCCAAAAGTATATCTGTTAGCAGACAGTTTATGGTTGGTGACTGGTTCTTCTTGGTGGCAGCATGTGTTCTCTGTTTTTTGTCACTAAATAAGGATATATTAGAATTAATACATAATATAGCATTTGTCCTGGTGACTATCTCCACAATCCAACAGATTCCAAGTACACCTGCATATATTTTCTTTGGAGTTACCTGCAGTATATTTACAGTTATTTCACTGTACTCGACATTTGCTAGTCTTGTGAACACCATTGCAGAAAAAGTGTTGATACCGATAGGCAGAGTTGTGATGAGCAGTTCAAAGTTCCAAGAGGTCCTGCTGTTTGGAAGACGCCTCCTAAGAAAATCGGGACAAGAATTAAATATTATGGACAATGCCTCATCTCATTTTTCAGACCCTCTGTTTTACATATGCAATGGTCTGGCTTCTATCGCTGCAATCCAGAGCACATTAAGATTTTCCAGTGAAGGATATCTATCCATACCCTGGGTGCTTATTCCCGGAACGATCATCCAACTATATGTCTGCAGGATTACTGTCCAAGGAGGTAGAAGATTCGGTTCTGTGCTGCCATTTTGCTATTCCGCTATTTGGGCTACCTGGGTCTGGCTGCGCTTTGCAGGTAAATTTTTTTGTTCTAGTAAATATCTTTCTTTTCATATTTTATTAAATAGAAATAATATATTTATATAATATATATAATTTTATAGTTATATATTAAAAAATTGTATGTTGTAGTATAATTATATTGTACTATTTGTTTTGTAGGTTCTGCTCTAGGCCTGACTGCAGATACTTATGGAGGATTCACAGTTGGTGCCGTTGCTTTCCTTATAATTAATGTGTTCCTGATGATCATGGGTATGTATGATGTGACATATGTATAACTAGTGTTGGAAACTGATTCGTGTTTTTAAATATACACAGTAAATCGCAGCAAGTTTCAAATTAGTAATGTACTAAATTATTTAAAGCGTTCTCTTGCATAACAAGATATAACGGGTGGGAGCACACTTTCAAATCACAATAACACAAAATAATTGTAATACCATTGTGTTTCTAAGAGTGCAGCACCATAAGAAAATTATTTAGTTTGTGTAATTGTAATTTTGTGTAACATTTTTTTAGTATGAAAGATTTCTGAACTTCTACACCCCACATTCATGAAATTAAATATGAATACATTCCTTGTTTTCTCGGGAAGAGATATTATAACACAATTTTTATTGCCATTAAGGTTATAATTTAAAGATATAATTATTTTATAATTTCAATTTTTTTCTCATTTACAGCAACGCAAGCCAATGTCATCATGTTCCTTGTAACCCTCTTCATGGAAATTGCTGTTGTGTCTTTCCTTCTCTTCACCCTCGGACGGCTGCCTCTCCCTCTTGAAAGTAAGTTTGCGAAAATGTTTAAGTAAGACTGGTCATACTTTAAACGTCTCATGAATTAAAGGTGGGCATGCTTTATTGCATGGTTTCCCAACTCCGGTTCTCAAGTGCCCCTAACAGGCCAGATTTTAAGGATTACCTTGGGTAAAAGGAGACTGAATCCTGCAATCACTGAGCAACTAATCATATCACCTGTGCTGTGCTTCAGATATCTGGAAAACCTGACCTGTTAGGGCTACTTGAGGACTGCGGTTGGGAACCACTGCTTTATTGCACTCATGTAAAGCATATATTCAAGTTACTCATTTATTCCCTGGTACAAATTGCTAATAATATTATATTGGAATTGTCTGTGTGAAACTAGGGAGACATTTCTCCTTAATTTATGTTTACTATTTTTTCCAATTTGGCACCTACCTCCATATAATGCAGTGCAAGGTATTACAATGTGTTTACTAAAGAAAAATAAAAGGCATTTAAAGCATATAAAAATCAGTTCAGCATGTCAAATGTATTCATGTCTTTCAGAGAAATGTTGTCAAGTTCACAAAGGGTTAACTTATTTTTCTTTAAATGAAAACAGAATGTCTTATTCCTCACCTGTTCAAATTTAACGGATCTGTTATTTCATTTATTCTTCCCATGTCCTTATTCTTTATTTTATTCAATTATGCCTCTAATAAGTAACGTGTTTATTATAATCCAGATACATATGTGTCTTAAATCTTTATATTCTTTCATAGTGGTGAACTTGACAAACTGAAAAAGTTGAACAAATGTTATTGCCTTAACTGTTTATCATATGCTTCGTTTTTTTTTTTACTTGTTAGGAGGAAATAATTTAGCACTTTATCATTAACCTCAAGCTTTTATTTGTTTTAGTTACTGTGTTATCACTCTTCAGCATAGTCTGTGTCTATGGACTTCTGGCTTCGCTAGCAAACTGTATGTTTGGCAAAGAACTGATTCCAGTGGGACCGGCCATCTTCAAGGTAAGACAAACTTATAATGTAATCTTCCTTCTAAACAATAGGATTGTCTTTATACATAATGTTAGTAAAACACAACAATATTAATATTGCTGATTTCCAGTGATTGTTGCTTATTCTCCTTATTGTGATTTCTGCTTGCCTAAATACTAGAAAAATGTGTCATAGACAAAAACGCAAACGCTAATAGTGTAGCAATCAGAAAGGACATGCAGTGACAGATTAAGCTTTCAATGGACACAGAGCTAAAGAGTTTGGTAGCTTTCTGACTGCTCCACATACCCCCATTAGTTCATTATGTTAGATCCACTCACTTCCCATTGTGCCATTCTATGCACCGTGCCCATTGCACCGTCATCCTATCTTGTTGCCCATCCTATGATACCATTATCCTATTATTCTCTAGGTTGTAGGAATTTGGTGCCAAAATAGTTAGCTTTTCCCTTTACATAAATTACAGCCCGAACGTGGAGCTTCAGTTCTCATGTTAGTCCGGCCCTGGGGACATGTGATTATCCTTTCCACTTTTGTTATTTTCTCTGTAAACAATCAATGGAGGCAAGTTGTAAAGAAAACATATCTAACATAAGTATATGGTAGTCACAATTTAGTGTTAGTTTAGTGAATGTTTATTGTGATTAATTCCCCATCTGTTAACTCTTCTCATGATGATATTATTTTCTACCAACAGAAACAAGAGTCAAAGAGGAAGGATATCATGTCAGACTCATCGTGTGTCTTACCACAATCTCGTCGTACAAGCGGTTTGAGAACAATTGCCAATATATTAGAGACTGGAGGTGTGTGTGCTATTCCAACTGACACAGTCTATGCTCTCGCTGCATCCTGCAAACACCCAGAGGCAATCAACAGGATTTATAGCATCAAGGTGAGGGCATTATCTTATACCTAATCATTACAAGCCACAGAAATAATAAAGGATATACAAGACGTACAGTGGGATTATCCTCTGGGATAAAATGACTACTGATAAGATGACTATTAACTATATCAGAGCAATACAAAAATAGTGAACTATATCCAAGGAGACTCAATAAAAGATGAACCAAAACGGATGGAAGGAGCAATTTTATTTTTTGCTTCAGGGTAACCATCCATAGTGATTCACTGGGAATGCCAAGGATAATTACGCTACTGTTGAACAGATGTGATTCTTTTCCTCAATAAAATATATTAACTAGCATACCATAAAACCTCCAAGCTAATGTGACTCAAATATGTTATATCACAAGACAGACAAAGGTTCAAGGTAGCAATTTTGAACCATATAATGTGCTGTTTTATGAAAAAATTAAACCATAGTTTAATTGTATCATTACGTCAACATGTGATTCATGTATCAACAGGAGCGACCTTCAGAAAAACCCATTTGCATCTGTATATCTAACCTTGATCAGCTGCGAGTGGTCAACCCTCCATTTAGCGCTCTTCTCTGGAGGTTCATGGACTTGGTATATCCTGGTGGAATTAGCTGCATTGTACAGAAAGGGGAATGGCTGAAAAACCTGGGTAAGTTAAGCATCTCTGGGCCAACATGTGCATGGAAAACGCATCCTTTATACATATCTCACCTATACTCTACGCAACAGCATAATTTCATACAAATCATTGAACTCATACAAAAAGCAGAAAGACTAATGCATTAGTCTTTTATATGATTACTATTACATGTACTGTATATTGCCACCACATACCATTTATGTCCTCAGTAACCTGGTTCTGTTTGTAATACTCATATATTATAGCCTATTATTATATGTACTGGACTCCATTGGCATGAGACTAGAGTTCTCACTAGGTTTCCCTTTTCTTTTAGGAGTAGGAGCTGCATATGAACAAGTTGGGACATATAATTCTATAATGATAAGGGTTCCTGACCACTCAGTCACAGCCCATCTCACTGACATGACTGGACCATTGGCAATTACGTCAGCTAATCCAAGCGGAGAACCCGACAGCACCCACCATGACATGGTTATTACGTAAGTAATACATAAACATCTTTCCATCACAAACTAATTGATGTGTGTTTGGGGACCACTTGTGTTTATAAACCCTCTATCAGCAAACTGGCATTCCAGTGAAATGAGGAGCCTATAAACATGAACATGGGGTAGAGATTTATAGAGCATTAGAAGATTCAGGGATTTACTAGAAAGTTTTAACAAGGACATATTAAACAAAGAAGAGAGAAGGAGATACATAATTGTGTCTTCTGGTTTTTAGGGCACTGACACGTAGCAAAGTATATTGTTCAGTGTACAGCACAGAGTTTATTGTTCTAATTAGAAGCCGAATGGTTTCCCAGAACAGGTTGTGATAAAAACTGATGAATTTAAAGGGAGTTAAAGAAACTAGCTTTTCAAAGAGAAGTTGGCCACTTCTAGCAGTGTCATTTATGGACAAAACGTATAGTCAGAAATAAAGAAAAAAATAACAGAAGTAATTTAATGGAGAAGACTTTAATAAAAGATACTTAACCTACATTACGATTTCTCTTTTTCAGACGTCTGAGTGAAAGACTAGATGCGATTCTGTGTGATGGCTATTCCAATGAATTGGTGGGATCTACGGTGGTAATTTGCACAAAAATAGATGAAGGTGAGTTAAAGTCACTGCAAAATGCATTATTTTTAGAATATTTTGTTTAATCTGCGTATCCTAGACAGAGTCTGTAAGTACCTGCCAATATTCTTGGTCCTGCTGTGAGAGAAGTGTAGTAAAGCCATTGATCACTTTTGGAGAACCTCCGTAGAAATCCACAAGGGATCCTGAATATTACATACATGCTTTTGAATAGAACATATTTTTTTTAGGTTTTCCATGGCTGACTTTAAGCAATGCTTCTTCAGTTATTGCTTGATATACACACACATACACATATATATATATATACACACACGTATATTTACACATCTGGTTAAAAATCGACTGTATGGCCTATTTGAACATCATAAAAACCATATTGGGGTTTTAAACTACACCTTTTCCTAGTTTACATCCATTATCTGTTTCCTACCATTATCAAGTTTAAAAGCAGAGTTTGTGGACTTCACCCTCCTGACCTAAGCACGTTCCAGTTAAGTCTGCTTCTGCTTTGCTATTGTTCTGTAGAAACAGCAGTTTGTGCAGAGACTTAGCTGGTTAATAAAGGGCATGCGTTTAGATCAGGAAAACAAATGTTTGTTACAGAATCATCTTTTAAGGAGGAATAACTTGCAAAAGTTAGGAAATAAAAATAAATTTTTATCACGAGTTACTTGCTTTAAGATATGGAATTGGTAAAATGAAGGATCAGAAACCAGTTAATTAAGTCCCATTAATACCTGCTTCATATTATTTTATATAAAAATATATTTAAATATATTTCTATACAGTATTAATAACAGAATATCTTTGTTTATTATCACGTATACTAACACAGTTCATTACTATTTTTAGGAACCATCACAATACTGCGAGAGGGTTGTGTACCATCCACAAGGATCATGCAACTGTTTGAAAAAGCGAAGAACACACAAGATGTTCTTTAGATGTGAAAATGCTTTCTAATATCTTAAAAACCAAGAACATTTCTGAATATTGTCGTGTCGTGTTCTGGCTCTATAACAAAGTTTCTTTATGGCCAGAATGTAGCATTTATGTAGCATTTGCAGTTCTGGATATTTTGTCAATGTGCACGAAGAAGAATTATTTTTACATGTAATTATTAAAAGCTGGATATTTATTATGAAATAATGACATAAGTTCTCTAAGGGGTTAATGTTTACTGAACCTAATGTCTGCTGATAAAAAGCAAAGTCCTGCAGGCAGGACCTCAAGCGACTCTGTACATACTGTATGTTTATTTATTGTTGTACATTAAGTGTAGATTAACATAATTTCATTATCAACTGTGATTTTTACACTAGCTGCTAAACATTAAGTGGTCACAATGAACAATGATGGTCCATTCCCAAATCAGACACTAACATTTTTTTGTATTTATTTTATATTTAAATAATAATTTATTTTATAATAATATTATATAGATTGTGACAACGATAAACTATTGAAGGATTTAACTATACATTTGCTCAGATCTTCAATCTGTTTCAGCAATATGGTGGTAATATGTTTACAAACATTCATGTTAGCAAATTTTTCTGCTTTCTAAATTTCTTCAAAATTGACATTGAAATAAACAATTTATAAATATTTCACATAAAAATGAGTCAATCTATATTTGTTCATCTGAATTGTCACTTGAAATGTTTGACTTGGTTTGGTTATTATGTTTAGGTCTCCCCAGTTCCTATTATGTTAATTTACAAAAGATCTTAACATTCATATGTCAATGTGAGATCTGATTGTCCCTTTTGTTGATTGCAAAACCATTATGCAGATGTTGGATTTGATATTATCACTGTTTCTGTTCTTACCCTTTACACAAATAAATCCTTCATAGAGTTTTCTATATATTTAAATGTAAGGAACAAACCAGCACTAATGGTCCCACTCATTCGTAATAGAACAACTACATTCTCCTTTACAGAAATAGCCACGACAATCTTTATTTCAAGGTCAGCTTCTGGATACTTGCATACAATACAAAGAAAAATGAATTATACAGTAAGAAATATTTGGCAATATTCACAATGTATTCCTTACTGTAATAACCTATTTGGCAGGCAGATGGTGCCTTCTACTGGCCAAATGGAGTTACACTAATTTCAGCTGCAGCTTATGGTTTCCTGCATCGGGTGTTGAAAACCGAATATTTCACAGCATTCATCAGCTGATATTTAAACAGTTTTAGCACCTCGGGCATTATGCCCACAGGGCTAGAACTTAGAGGGCACCTTCTGCAGCCCAAAAGAAAACATTTGCAGCAAACTACTTTCTTTTGACTTTGTCTGTCAGAGTTGCCGATCGAGATAACTCAATACCGGTACCTGATGGTGCCTTTGAAGTCCCGAGTTATCTCAATCCGGCAGTAAAGGGGTTGATAGCACAAGGATCAAAAGTATGACCTCTGACACGATACATAAATTATCATTTTGCTTGTGACACAGTTTCTTACCAATGGTACGCTGGTAGAGTCTGGGGAGTCCCTGCCACCACTGGTAGCTTGACAGTAAGGATACTTAGTGACACCTAAAATCTTTCTAACAGAATTTTGAGAAAGGCGAGAATGTGGAGACTGACCAGTTTTGCTCAAGAGTTGTGCATATTCCATTTTCTCTTTCATAATTAGAAAAAGAAACAGTCTAAAGCTTCATACAATGGAAGTGAAGTGCAAGAATGTCATTTTGGTTAGGACAATGGGTGTAAGGATCTTTGGCTGTTGCATCCTGCAACTCCCCCTGGTGGTTTACTTTCCAGCTTGTTCCTGTTTGAAAGCCAGCACCAGTCTCCATGCATTGTATGTGTTAATGCACCAAACACACGTGACTGACAAATAACGGCTCTGCCCTCTCTGACCCATTGCTGGTTCATACAGCTCAGGCTCACCAAGAGTGAGACGCTCTGCTATCCCGCTACTCTGGATTCCTGATCTGACCCATCTCTGGTTCCTGCTGCTGCAATCATCATCCACACATCTTCAGCTATCTACCTGGTCAGTCTGCGTGTCAGTCCACTACCCTGATACTCTGCTATCTGTGCAGACCACTGCACGCAGGGTCATACTCCCCTCTCCCCCGGTGCCACCCTGGTACCATCCGGAGTCCCTGACAGAATGAACCAGCCCTAATACTAATGAGGCCGCAGTGCTGCACTTACTGGTGGAGTTGCTTAAGACCGCAATTCCAGGAGCTATTCAAAACCCTAGCTGATTCCCTGGTGCAAATGCTGCAAAAGCATTCTGGCACCTCGACTAGGTGTGAGCTCCTCCTAACAAACATCATGATTCCCTGTCCCCTGAAGCACGTGCCAGGAGACTGGCGACAATCTCTGCCTGTATTGCGGGAAAGGATCGCATTGGATATCTGATTGCCCAGAAAAACCCCCCAGATTACGGTTGTCAAGCCACACCTGTGTCTAAATCTGCTGTTTCGCTCCAAGCCTGCTCCTGTGTGTAGAACTCTACAGCGACCTCAGGCTCCCACTCCTGCTAAGGTACTGTGTCTAAAGAGACTTGCTGTCCCAAGCCGGTACCCCTACCCAAACCGGCCCCAGGAGAACTCTGGACCCAAAACTCCCTGTACCCAGACCTGTCCCCGAAAAGTCTATGCCCGTTGTGCCCAGAAGAAGGGTGTCTCGGAGTTTACCTCTGAAGGACGATTTGGAAAACCTATGGAGACCATCATTCCCCGTGGAATCAGAGTCTGTAATTCCTGTGGACTTTGAAAGTACGGCGATGGAACCAGAACTCCATCCCTATGGAGATTAACTACATCCAGGCTCCGGGTGTAACAACCACTCCACCACTCTCACCAGCGAGACCTGGCGATCGGTGAAGTGGACGGTGCTAGCTTATCACTCTCTGGATGACTTCTTGCCATTTGGCCGCCTCCCCTCAGAGTATTGGGATCCAGACCAGGTACCAAGGGGTACCACCTGGATACTTATTCTACCAAAGAGGAAGAAGAGGAGACACCTACCACGATGCATCTTCTTATGTGGGCACCAGATTCAACGGTGACTCTGCCCCCTATTTCTCGCCTCTGTCGCCAACGCCAGACGGGCAAGGGGCATTCCTGCTGCTCCAGAGTCCTTACCTGAGGATACGGTGCAGGGCACCTACGAAGTACCTACCTTGGTGCCATCCGGGTATGTGGGCACCCTCACCTCTGATACATCTGCTGGCAGTAAGAACTCTAGATCCAGAGCACGAAGACAACAAAGGAAGAACCGTCCCCAGACTGGTGTTACAGACCTCCCCGTTGATATGACCCGGGACCTCCCACAGGCTACAGCTGTCCTGATGCCATCTCTCTATGTTGGCACGGAGTTCCCTGGTGACCCTGCTTCCTACCAGTGTCCCTCTGTTCCTAGGAGCCCACAAGGCCAGGACACTTGTATCCATCCGGAAGCCCCACCTGAAGACCCGGACGGCTACACTGTGCAGGGAACTTTTGTTTTCCTGTCCGGGACCCTATATCAGGAACATGGACGGTGCAGCCTATCCACTGATGCCGGTATCCTGCCCACTGAGGTCCACAGCAAGTTCTTGTTCACTGCCCTGCATCCTGCAGGATCTCCAGAAACTGCTGCCCTGCATCCTGCAGGATCTCCAGCGGTCACCCAGAGGGTGCCCGTGAGGGGGAGGGTACTGTAAGGATCCCTGGCTGTAGCCATCCTGCAACTCCCCCTGGTGGTTCTTTCCAGCTTGTTCCTGCCTGAAACCAGCAACCAGCATCCAGCATTGTATGTGTTAATGCACCAACACACGTGACTGACATAATAAAGGGCTCTGCCCTCTCTGACCCATTGCTGGTTCATACAGCTCAGGCTCACCAAGAGTGAAGACCTCTGCTATCCCTGCTACTCTGATTCCTGATCCTGACCCCCCATCTCTGGTTCCTGCTCTGCAATCATCATCCACATCATCTTCAGCTATCTACCTGGTCAGTCTGCGTGTCAGTCCACTACCCTGATACTCTGCTTATCTGTGCAGACCACTGCACGCAGGGCTCATACTCCCCTCTCCCCCGGTGCCACCCTGGTACCATCCGGAGTCCCTGACAATGGGTATCTCTTCGGTCTTTGGAAAGTTGAACAATTGATGTGACAGTGCTCCCTTGTTTACTGTAGTCAGATGTGACCTTTGTAGTTTTAGAAGCTCTTTACAAAGTCTACCATAGATTCTCATGTACTGCAGGGCTCAAAATATAATGTCTTAAACTCTTTGCCAAAGAAACATTTTACGTGCCAATGATTCCACCGAGCTGCGATCTCGCGGCGTTCACGAGATCACGGGGCCAATATACACGTGAGAGCTGGGGCAATATACACGTGAGAGCTGGGGCAATATATACGTGAGAGCTGGGGCAATATACACGTGTTAGGCTAGGGTCAGAGTGGGGCAGTCGGAACGCGCGTGCAGGCGCACTAAATCACGGCGGCAGTAGCAGCACATAACGGCCAATGACGGCCAATATACGCAGTACGTGCGTACGAAAGTGCGCCGACACCACGCAACCAGCAAATGAACGCATTTTTATCAGAACGTGAAACCGCTGCTACTGACGTACAGAGTGCGCTGCGGCCGCATAGCAGCGTGTGTGCGTGATTAGGAGATGTCAGACGCTGCTAGTGTGCGGCCAACATAACGTTCAACAGCCGGATTTCCCTAGACTTCTTTTTACCCCACCGTCATGAAATACGTCCAGAATTGCGCATCGTCTGACCACTTAAGCGTATTCCGTGAAAAAATGCGTGCGCACGCATCGACGTACATTTTGACGGTGGCTGCAGAAAATGCGCTCATCTGTCCCTAGCCTTAGCTGGGGCAAAATACACGTTTGAGCTGGGGCAAAATACACGTTTGAGCTGGGGCTATATATATATAACAGGAGGGGTGGGGTCACGCCTATTCCCCGATGGGGCAGCTGCAACCACCAGATGTATCCAGCCCAGGAACATGTATAAGACACATGAAAAAAAAATCATCTGCGCTTATTCCCATTATACCGTGTGAAACGTAAGCAATTAGAGGCTTTGTTCTCTTTTAATGGCCATTAAGAGTATAAGCTCACCGCCACGTCAAGGCACCTCTAATGAGGGTGAGTCCTATCCAAAAATTAAGCCACAGGCTGCTGTGTAGCGAACCATCACTGCTCACGCTGCTTTTCAGTCATGAGGTAGACTGGTGGGCTCATATTTACGCCCCCCCCCCCAGAAACAAATCCACCTTGGGATCAAAAAACAAAGACACGGAACGGAACATGCTGCAATGATGACATGGCTGGAGGTACAACAAAACATACATAGTATAGGAGGGGTGGGGTCGCGCCTATTCCTCGATGGGGCGCCTGCAACCACCAAATGTATCTAGCCCAGGAACATGTATAAAACACAAGAAAAAAATAGCGCAGATGACATATTTTTTCGTTTAAAAAGATTATTATTTTTTTTAAAAAAAAAACACTGAAACATTTTCTCTCTCTCTCTCCACTGAAATCAAAAGAAGGGAGAGAATCTGTTGCCTTAGTTCAGTTAGTGCAGTGGCATTGTTTTATATGTAAAAGCATATATTGCCTCTGCTATAGAACAGAAAAATTTTGCTTTATTTTTACACATTACATGGTCTTTGGTATCATTGCAAAGACCAGTCTCTCCTCACTGCAGTGCCACGGTCTAGGTTGTTGATGAACCAATGCGTTGCCTCATCAGTTCCACACTTGCTGGCAGTGTGAGAAATGAGCAGGTGAGTTAACGCAGCATCACGGTTCACTTTAGAACTGTAAATTGAAAAATAGTGCTGTGTTAGAAATTAAAGAAAAATATTATTTTGTTATGTTTTGTATCACTGGAAAGGCCATGATCTGGTTTACCCAGTGATACCTCATGTGTCCCTCTATGACCTAGGGCTCTAGAGACACAGCGGTCTAAATGATTAAAAAAATGTATTTATAAAAAAATTCAAAGAGCAAGAGGCCTCCTTGTGGCAGCTGCCTGGAGGCACATGCCTACTCTGCCTAGTTATAAATCCAGCCCTGCTTCCTACCCATCTATACTGCACTGAACACCCTTTTTTTTCTTCTCTTACTCCCCTCCCCTTATTTGTTCACTTGTTTTTGCTGTCACCCGCATCTTTTGTGCTCGTTACCATTTTATACATGCGGCTTTGATTTGTATGGAGCAAAATTCCTCCATGATCATAGCAGATCAGCAGCACCTGCTGTGACCAACTCCATACAATTGGAGGGAGGTGGAAGTAGCAAGTGTTTGGGGCATGAGAATCCATGACATGTGGTTTTATTCAGCTTCGGGTGGAAAGAGCAAGGATGTCAAACGCCGTCCCATCAGATGTCGATTGCCTAGAATTCCCAAAAATCCTTAAATGCAGTATATGGCCAGAGAATCGTGAAACATGTAGTTCATCAACAGAGAAAAAATGTGGTGGGACAGGCGCTTCCTTCACACTGACAGGGATGTCCTCACTTAAATGACAGTTCTCCCCTCTGTTGGATGAGTGTAAACCTCAAACAGAACAGAAAACAAAAATAATGGTGCAGTATGTCAAGGCAGTATACTATTAAAATAAAGATAAGAGGATTGCACTCACATGGTGTGGTGTCTTAGTATCAGACACCAGATGTTTATAGCGGCTGGCAGAATTATGGAAGGAACGCCAGACTTCCCTTGATGGTGCTCCAACGTCTGTGGTGGTCCTCCAATCTTTGGGTACTCCAAGAGCCTTGATGTTGTTTCAGTATCCGTTCCCCTGATCCTCAGCAGCGGTGTAGATCACAATCATGTGGGGTACAGCAGCCAGGAAACAGGAAAAATAGGGACAGCAAGCAAGGTATAATGGGATTTATTGGTATAAAATAATTAAAATAATCTTGGTACATCCAAACGTGTTTCGCGGTATGAAGCCGCTTCCTCAGTAGATGTCAATTGACTTTTCAACTTTTCAAAAGTTCGAATTCGAACTCGAACTCAATACAAGTCAATGGGACTCAAAGTTCGGTTTTTAGTGTGCCCTCCAAGAGGGCATATATGCTAGATATTTGCCATAAAAGGTGTATGGGGGTCCAGGTAGTGCCCTGGGGGACAGGAAACAAGGACAAAAAGTTTTAAAAAAAACATTTTTAAAAGGGACAGTGAGTTTTCCATGAAATAAGGGCTAAAAATAAAAATGAAAAATTCCTTCAAATATCGTGCCTAGGACGTCCCCATAACCTGCCTGTGAAGTGGCGGATTTGTAGGATGTATAGAAACATTTAAAACCAAAACAATGATGTTTCAAATGACGGTAAATGCTTTTCCTTTAATCTATTCATAAACAACTGCTTGGGGCGGCAGCCTATATGAAAAGACATTTTAGGACGCGCAGAAAAAGTTTAGTGATTTTTTTGGCTAAGTTATGGTGAAACTTATGCAGGCTTTGGATGAAAGTAACAATAGGTGCTTTAAAATTGGGCCTTTAGTGTCGGCAACAGTGCCGTCACACCGTAACCCCTCTGTGGTATTGTGGAAGAGTGCAGGGGTGGACCATGCGGTCCTATTTTAAAAAGATATGAATCTGGTAATGGGCAGCGTCAGTGCACCCAGATATTGTGCTTTTGGTGCCAGGCCATCAAGTGCTATCATCATACAGTAACCCCTCAGTGGTATTGTGGAAGAGTGCAGGGGTGAACCATGCGGTCCTATATTAAAAAGATATGAATCTGGTAAAGGCGTCAGTGCACCCAAATATTGTGCCTTTGGTGGCAGCAAGTGCCTTCACACCGTAACCCCTTTGTGGTATTGTGGAAGAGTGCAGTGGTGGAGGTTTTGTGAATGCAGAAGAGATCCCCAATCTATTCCGTTACGTCAGCATGAGGGGATTGATAGCTGCTGATCCAGGAGTGATTCATTTTTATAAATGTCAGCCGATCTACAGAGTCGGTGGACAGACGCACTCTTTTGTCTGTGACAAAACCTCCAGTGGCACTGAACGTCCTTTCAGAAAGCACGTTGGATTAAGGGCAAACTAGTAGCTGCATAGCATATTGGCTAAATTCTGGCCAGTGATCCAATCTCAACACTCAGTAAGCCAGTGGATCATCTGCTGTAAAGGTATCCAGGTCTGCCCTTGCCCCTAGGTAGTCCTGCACCATACGGTGAAGACGCTGGCAAAGGGTGCCTACATTTGACGTCCCTGGGCGTCGCGGACTAAAAAAATGTAAAAAGGCATTAGTCAAGTGGCCCCGGCCTTCACCACTATTCTTCGGATCATCCGCAGCCTCAGAAGCACCTGTGTCATCACCTGGTAACCTACCAGTGCCTGGAAAGGTGTTACACAAGTGTCGCTTTAGAGCGTCCTCAAGTTTTTTCATCCTGTGCTCCCTCTGTGCAGGCAGGAAGAGCTCTGCAACTTTTCCTTTGTATCGTGGATCAAGAAGGGTTGCCAACCAGTAATGATCCCTCTCCTTGATAGCACGAATCCTGGGGTCCTTTACCAGGCTTTGCAGGATAAGGGAGCCCATGCAGCATAGGTTGGAGTTGGCATTAGCTTCCGAGTCTTCTTGGTCAATGAGGAAGATGACCCCATCGTGCACTTCCTCCTCCCAGCCATGTACTAGTCCTTGTGTTTCTGGGCACACAAAACCCTCCCTTGAGGAATCCCCACCTTCAATGCCCCCACTACTTAAATATTCCTCCTCCTCATCATCCTCCTCCTGTCTGATCTGAGGAGGACCCGCTGGAATGCTGTCTGCGGAAAGACTGGGGCCTTCAGAGCTAGGGAAGGCCTCCTCTTCCTCCCGCTGCTCTGCCTCTAGAGCCACATCTATAATTCCCCGCAGAGTGTGCTCCAGCAGGAACACTAAAGGAATTGTGTCACTGATGCATGCACTGTCCCTGCTCATCATCCTCATTGCCTCCTCAAATGGTGACAGTACAGTGCATGCATCCTTGATCATCAGCCACTGCGGGGGGGAAACCAAGTTGACCTGAACCTGTCCTTGTGCCATACTCACACAGGTACTCATTGATGGCCCTTTGCTGCTTGTGCAGATGCTGCAGCATTGCTAATGTCGAGTTCCACCTGATGGACATGTCACAAGTCAGACGGTTTGTGGGAAGGTGGAATTCTCTTTGAATTTCTCCCAGGCGAACGCTTGCTGGGAATGACCGTCTGAAGTGGCTGCAGACTTTTCTGGCCTGGCTGAGAAGATCTGCCAGCCCTGGGTACTTGGTTAGGAAACGCTGTACCACTAGATTTAGGACGTGTGCTAGGCATGGTACATGCGTCAATTTACCCTTGCGTAGGGTGGAAAGAAGGTTGCTGCCATTATCACAGGCGACCATTCCCAGATGAAGCTGGCGTGGTGTTAACCATCTCTGCACCTGCCCCTGCAGAGCTGACAGAATTTATGGCTCGGTGTGGCTCCTGTCCCCTAAACAAACCAGATGAAGCACAGTATGGCATCTTTTTGCTTGAGCCATTGCGTAGCCCCTGTCAGGTGTCGGTTTAACTGCCACTTCGCCAGAGACACAGAAGGAGGAGGAGGAAGAGGGAGAGGTGGTGGTGGAGCAGACAGACCTCAAACAAGCAGCTTTCTGGAGGCGTGGTGGATGAACAAGCTCCAGCACAGAGCCCCGTCTTGGATCCCTCCCAGCAGCAATCAGAGTTACCCAGTGTGCCGTGAAGGAAATGTAATGACCCTGTCCATGCTTGCTGGACCACGTGTCTAAAGTCACATGCACCTTGCTGCTGACTGCCTTTCCCAATGACTCAATAACATTGTCTTCCACGTGCTGGTATAGTGCTGGAATGGCCTTCCGTGAAAAGTAATGGCATTTTGGAACATGCCACTGTGGTACAGCACATTCAGCAAATTCAAGGAAATGGAGCAGAGTCCACCAGCTGGAAAGGCAGCAGCTGCAATGCGAGTAATTTTGCTAAACTGGCATTTAGACGCTGTGCTTGGGGATGGTTGGGACTATATTTTTTCTTACGCTGCAGCAGCTCGGGCAATGTAATCTGACTGCGTAAATCTTCAGCTGATGGGATGCTGTCACATTGTGAGGACGGACCTCGTACATCCATTACTGTAGCATCATCCCTGTCAGTGGAGGTTGTAGGCAATGACATGGCAGGACATACAGTGGGGTAGAGACAGATGAGGAGGAGGAGGACCTATGCAAAGTTTTGCGCCAACGGGATGTGTGGCAGGTGGTCATATGTCGCCTCAAGAACGTGGTACCCAAGCGTCCGGTGTCTTTACCACGCTTGAGCCTCATCTGACATAGATTACAAATAGCAACAGTGGGGTCTGCTGCACATTTCTTAAAGAACTCCCAGACAGCAGAGTTCCTGGATGTGTGCTTTGAGACAACAGAGCTCTGCACCTGAGAAGCTCTGACATCTGATGTCTTGGACTGGCTAGTGCTACGGTTGGTCATAGAGGATGTTGTGCTTAGTGTTTGTTCTGCCTCCTCCTCACTTGACTCCTCTGTTCGATCAGGCACCCAGGTGGAGTCAGTGACCTCATCATCATTGTCATCACCCCCTATCTCCTTGTCACTGGAGTCAACTTGGCAGTATGCTGCAGCTGCTGGGGCAACATGAGTGCCAGTTATTGGTGTGTCATCACTGGCACCCCCTTCCTCTAGGTTGATTATACTCCCTTCCTCAACCTCAGAGATTGAATCAGAGCACTGTACTTGCGGCACATCCTCAAGCAGCATATCACTGTCATTGTAGTCAAACAATTCAGCTGACTCCTCCGTGTGTGATAGTGAGGCTATGGCAGGAGTAGCTGCGTACATGGAGGCTGCATTAGATGTTTTGGCAGCTGAGGTGGACTGTAAACCACTACAAGCCTGGCTGGCAGGGGACTCGGAGGATGAGGATGGCCTGGTTAGCCAATCCACTAAATCCTCTGTATGTTGCTGTTGCTTAAGACGGCCAGCACCAGTTAGAAAGGACAAGCGTGCCCCTGCAGAGGATGAACCACGTCCACCACGACCAGAGTCACGGCCTCCTGACACAGAGGCTGCTTGCCCTCTTATCTGTGCCTGGGAGCGTCTGCCTGTCCTTTTTGGTCTTTCTGACCTGGTGAGTGATATATAGATTAAATATATACAAAAATCTGATTCAACTCTGTTATAAAAATTGGAGATATGCTGCAGAACTCTGATTCAACTCTGGTATAAAGATTAAAGATTTCCATAACTCTGGTATAACTCAGTGAGACACCCTGATAGCTGGCAGCCAGTGACAAGACACAGATTACAATTCCGAGAAACCTCCTATAAATCAGTGAGACCCCCTGATGGGTGCCAGTGACAAGACACAAATTACAATTTGCAGAAATCTGCTACAAGTCAGTGAGACCCCCTGATAGGACCCCCTGAAAGCTGGCAACAGTGACAAGACACAGATTACAATTCGCAGAAATCTGCTAGAAGTATGTGGGACCCCCTGATAGCTGGCAGTGAGAAGACACAGATTACAATTCCCAGAAACCTCCTAAAAATCAGTGAGACCCCCTGATGGGTGGCAGTGACAAGACACAGATTAGAACAATTCCCAGATATTTTGTATAAATGACTGACCCCCAAAATAGTTGGTGGCAGTGAGAACACACAGATTAGAACAATTCCCAAATATTTTGTAGAAATTACTGACCCCCCAAAATAGTTGGTGGCAATGAGAACACACAGATTAGCACAATTACCAGATATTTTGGAGAAATTACTGACCCCCCAAAATACTTGCTGGGAGTGAGAACACATAGGTTACCACAATTGCCAGATCTTTTGGAGAAATTACTGACTGACCCCCAAAATAGTTGCTGGTGGCAGTGAGAATACACAGATTACCACAATTCCCAGATATTTTGGAGAAAATACTGACTGACCCCCCAAAATAGTTGCTGGTGAACACACAGATTAACACAATTCCCAGATATTTTGGAGAAATTACTGACCCCCAAAATAGTTGCTGGTGGCAGTGAAAACACACAGATTACCATAATTCCCAGATATTTTGGAGAAATTACTGACCCCCAAAATAGTTGCTGATGGCAGTGAGAACACACAGATTACCACAATTCCCAAATATTTTGGAGAAAATACTGACTGACCCCCAAAATAGTTGCTGGTGGCAGTGAGAACACACAGATTACCACAATTCCCAGATATTTTGGAGAAATTACTGACTGACCCCCAAAATAGTTGCTGGCAGTGAGAACACACAGATTACCACAATTCCCAGATATTTTGGAGAAATTACTGACCCCAAAATACTTGCTGGGAGTGAGAACACACAGATTACCACAAGTCCCAGATATTTTGGAGAAATATACTGACCCCAAATTAGTTGCTGGTGGCAGTGAGAACACACAGATTACCACAATTCCCAGATATTTTGGAGAAATTACTGACTGACCCCCCAAAATAGTTGCTGGCAGTGAGAACACACAGATTACCACAATTCCCAGATATTTTGGAGAAATTACTGACCCCCCAAAATACTTGGTGGCAGTGACAACACAAAGATTAGAACAATTCCCAGATATTTGGTAGAAATAAGGCTGGGGTCAGACGAGCATAGTGTTCACGTCCGTGATTGCGCCTAAAAGTACGTCCGTGATAGCATGAAAGAAAGTCCATTGGAGCCTGACACATGAAGTACGTCCGCACAGAGGTGCGGAGGCATGACGGACGCTGCAAACGGACGCAGGTTAGGCAAGAACGTAATACTGCTAGAACGGACGTGCGGAGTGCGCCACGTCCACAACGTCCGCATAGCTTTGTGTGTGAGTGATGCAACAAAGTCAGACGGACTGCATTTATACGTCCAGCATTTTTGACGGACAGAATGTTTTTTCATTGTAATTTATTTTTCCCTCCTACATCCGTCAAAAATAACTTCAGTGAAAAAACGGACTGTGTGACCACTACTGCGTCATCTGTACTGACGATGTCCGTACTGCACGGACGTACAGTCCGTAGAAATCACGCTCGTCTGACCCTAGCCTTAGACCCCCCCCCAGTAGCTGGTGGCAGACTGGCAGTGAGAACACACACTAACACAAGAACAATCTCCTCTCAAACACGTGCTGAAGCGCTGTGTGAAGCCTTATATAGTGTGTTGCGGGACGTAGCTCTGTGAGCCCATGATTGGGCAAAATTTGCCCAATCAGGACTCTGAGCCGTGATTGGCATAGTCTTGAACCTGTCTTGCACTTGACCTGTGGTCAGGTGCAAGGCTGTAGCCAATTACAAGCTTCAGGCCAGTGGAAAAGTGCATTGTGGTCCATTGTGGTGCATTGTGGGCGAACATGCGGCGAATACGTGGAAATGTTCGTAGTTCGCGAACAGGCAATGTTCGAATCGAACTCCGAACCGAACAGCTCATCCCTAATGACAACAATATCCAGATTCCTCTGCAGTTCCACCAAGGCGTGTCATTTCCCAATCCCCGTTTTCGTAAATACCTTTTTGTTCTGTGTACAACATTTTAACCAAATTGTAGTACAGAAAATAGAACTATAGTTAAATCGAGCAAAAATCTAATAAATAATTCCAATCTAACATTAAAATGAAAATAAAAGCAGAAAAAGTAAAAAGGATAAAAAAGTCTCAACACAAGGATCAAGAAGGAGTACTTAAGTTAGAAGTGAAAAAAATCTCCAAAAAGAAGTTAGCCAGTATAGCATTATTCTTGAAAAGTTTCATAAATTGATTTTACACTCAAAATTGTCTAATAAATTGAGTTAAACTGTGGTAGTAATGATTCCACATCCAGTAATTGTGCAAGCAGAGATAAATACAGTAAAGCATCATTCTGAATCAAAGTCAAAGCAGCAAGGATATTCAGCTATATTAGGCTTTCAAGTTTATTCTATCATTTATTTCCCATTATTGCATAACTTTGAAACTAATTTGGGAATACATACCAGAAATTCAAGCCCAGGAAGATTATCAGGATTTGAGGTCATGTGATGAATGTCCTAAAACTAAACGAGGATAAATTCCTGGGAAGGAAACTCTGACATATGCCATGAAACTATGAAGATGCCTTTGGTTATATGCAATGTATACCACTTTTACTTCCACTGATACTATTGCACAAGCTCAGCTCACACTGTAGCAGTATGCTCTGTCTATACCCAGAATCAAAACTTACATAAAAAGGTGATCGCTAGGAAGGGGGGCATCTGTGCTACTGAACAATGCAGAATGCTGAAGCAAGGGCATACTTTAAGTGTGTGCACGTGTAAAGTCCTCATATTTGGAGGCAATAGGCAACACAATAAATTTATTTCAATTTCAAATATTATATTTAAAAATTCATTATGTACACATTGTATTTAGATGAAAAAAGTGTACACATAGTACACTGGTGGATGCAGAGAGGGGCACAGGGGGCATCTTCTCCTCCCTGAGCTGAAACCCATTGTAGGTGATACTGGGGACCTTTGAACCCCTGTATCTCCAATTATATACACCCTACATGGTCAATTGGGTTTGACCTTTCAGATCTTACCAAACATGTAAAATGTACAAACAAATTGAAAAAATATAATCTTAGAGAAATATTTGGTTTTTATTGATATTAATGGCCGATAGTTTCTGATGCCGTCTAAGAAGTCTAGGAATAGCCTCGATTTTTGAGCCGTCTCAAACAACCTCCCTAAATGGTATGTGTGTATAGCAATTTATGTGCTTCTATCTCATGAAAAAACAACAAGAAAAAAAGGTGTCATCTGCGCTTATCCCATTGCGAAACAAAACACTATCAGAGGTTTTGGTTTACTTGAATGGCCATTGAAGTGTAAGCTCACCTGCCACGTCTGATTGTGTTTTGTTTTGCATGGAGCTATAGGAATAAACGCAGATGACACTTTTTCTTGTTATGTCTTATACATATACTGGGCTGGATATGTCTGGTTGTTGCAGCCGCCCTGGTAGGGATTAGGCGCGACACCATTTTTATGTATGCATATTTTGTTGTATCTCCAGCCTGGTCTTTTTTCCTGCTGTCCCGGTCTGTGTTTTTGGTTTTAATCCCAAAGTGGAATTGTTTCTGGTGAGGGTGTAAATAAATCCCACCGTTTTGTCTATTACTGTAGATGAAAAGCAGCATGAGACTATGTGGGTGCTTCGAGAAGCAGCTCTTGGTTATAATTAAGTTAGGACTCACCTACCAGAGGTGCAGTGACATGGCAGGTGAGCTTAACCTTAATGGCCATTCAAGTAAATCAAAACTTCTGATTGTGTTTTGTTTCGCATGGAGCTATAGGAATAAGCGCAGATGACAATTTTTTTTTCTTGTTATGTTTTATACATGTACTGGGCTGGATACTTCTGGTTGTTGCAGCTGCCCTAGGGATTAGGCGCGACACCATTTTTCTGTATGTATAAGTAAATAAATATGAGTTTGAGTAAGATTCCAGAACTGAGGAAGAGAGGAACACTCTCGAAAGCTTGTCTTATAAATGTAACGTTAGTCCAATAAAGAGGTATCACTACGTACTTCTATACTCGTGATTTTGGTATCTGGACTAACACGGCCTATCGAATTTAAATAAATATGGCTATGTATGGGTATGAGTGGGTGTCTGGACCCACTCAGTTTATGAACAAATTAAATATTGTGAGATCGTAACATGGTAAATCTTATTAACATTTATATTATTGACAATCCCCATTAAGCTATTCCAATCATAACACAGACCACAACCATCGGCAAACTACATGTAAACATTCATCTTTGTACTACAACTTGCAATACCCTGCAAATATGTGTTTGCTATTTTTATTCATATCTTTTATTCTTGCGTCAACAGTTACACCTACTGCAAAGCAAATATTTGTAATCAAAGCTATAATTGTTTTTTATTTAAGTAATACTTGTTTCTTAGTAGATAACAGTTATATTGCTCACCTCGTCACATGTAACTTTATTGCTCAAAAGAAAATATTCCTGTCATGCATATGTAAGTAGTTTTTATGGTGTCTCAGTTCCTCGATGAACAAAGTGGAAAATAATGCCCAAAATAGTATAAATGATGAACAATAGATAAAATATGAGGAAGTGCTTTTGACCAAAAAGACTACTAGGTAAAAGACTCTGATTGTGAAATACTGTGATGCTGCTGTGATGTTATACCTTTTCTTGAATAGGTATGTGTTTATCTCCACCCACCTTACAATTTGTATCCTATATATATAGCAAGGAATAAATGGTGTTAAGAGTACTGAGAGGAGAGGTGTCTTACATAGAACCCGCTGACACAGGAGGTAAGTCACTAAATAGCCGTAGAAGTTTCCTTAGAAGAATAAGACCCGATGTATACTGTGGGTAGAATCGCTGAACCTCAGCTGTAAAATTCCATTTTTTATTAAGTTAAACCATAATAGTAGCCAAATGGAAATAGTTAAATGGGTTTCTCAAGGACTTTTTTGTATGGACTTAGAGGTTACTTTAGGGCAGTGTTTCCCAAACCTGTCCTCAGGACTCTCCGCCTCGCCAGGTTTGCCAGATATCTGAAGCTCAGCACAGGTGATATAATTTGCTGCTCAGTGATTGGAGGATTCAGTCTGCATTTCCCCAAGGTGATCTGCAAAATCTGGCCTGGTTGAGTGTCCCGAGGACAGGTTTGGGAAAAATTGCTTTAGGGGGTAGTTATTAATTCATGCAATGTTTTCTTGGAGCCCCCCTTTTACTTTACAGCAAGAACGCTCATAGCACTATGTATGGAGTGATCTGTTCATATATGTTTATTGATATTAAAATTGTATAATATAATACAATAATCAAGTTTATGAGAGCACTGAGAACATCAGAGGTATAAATGGCCTGACCTTTGAGTCCCTGTTCAGGTCTCATAAGGGTTTTAGCCATTACAAAGAAGACAACTCCATTTGGAAATCAGTCTGTTCTGACCAGAACGGAATGTAACGTCTCCTCTGCCCGAAAGATAAAACAACCCCCGGCAATCATTTCATCCATGTTAGGCCTCGTCGGGGAGTTATAGATGCTACCTCTCAAAGCAACGTAAGCAAGAGGTGAACATCTGGATTACCCTTTAAGCTTATATCAAACAAATTCAAGTGTATGAGACCACTGAGAACAGGCAGCAGCATATGTGCCCTGGACTCTGAGTACCTGCTTAGGCCTCATAAGAGTTTTAGATTGAGGGTGCAATTACAGAGAAGAATTTTGTCATATGTAAATCACATTGCCCAGCACCTAGAAAGGGCGGCCAGCACTGAAATAACAAGGATGTCTTTTTTACATATTTACAAATAAATGTTTTAAGAATGTCTGATAATACCATAATGGTATGTAAAGTTTTTGAAGGGGGTGATATAGCCATGTATTCCAGTAAAACAGAAAAGCCTGCAAATGGTTTTGTTGCACCGAATGTAGATCAGATCACTATTGTATTAATTTTTTTTTTGAAAGAAAAGATTTTTATTTAAAGAATAGACATCCAAAAAATATGTATAACAAAGTGATCACAATATTGTTCAATCATGAAATAGTACATCAGTGGGACAGGTGTTATCTGTACATAATAATATGTTTTCCAAATGTTTGTAAAAAGCGAGGTACTTCTAAACGTTATCAAATGAGTTATCATGGAAAGAGTGTGTTCAAAGGTCTCATTCAGTGAGCAGTACCAGCGGGTTGTCTGTAATCAGTATACGTGTAGTAGTACTGTTTCAATACAATTTATAAATGAATAGAAAAGAGTGAAAAACAGAACACTATTGTATTAATCTGCTTCTGCTCTGTGCTAGAATTATCCTTTGGAGGAGTATTTAGTACATTTCAGACAAATATCATCACCTAACTAATCTATCCAAATAAATATTATACATTGCAATACGAAAAGGTAATACATAATATCAGAAAATATACATGAACATTACCAATTTGTATTATCTATAGACATGTTATACTTCGTAAATACTGTATATAAATTATACTATATATATACGTAATACTGTATATAAATACTGTATATAAATACGCTGAATACAAAAAGCTAAAAATGGTGGTATCAGTTGCTTGTAAATTGTGTCTTAAGAAGTCGTTTTCAGAACCACCTGTAAGATTTTTCTTTTTCTCCAAGAGCTTCAAGGACCAACTATTTAACATGAATTGCAGTAGTTCAAACGAACAGGATGTGATCAGATTAATTTACATTTGTAATGTAGTTGTAATTGTCCTGTTGTTAATAATACAGTAGTATACACAGTAGTTGTACCTTCTAAAGAAACACAGCAGCATGTTTACTTGCCCAACACACAAATGAACATATGATTTTGAAGCACAATCATAATCTCTTCAACTGACAGCTCTGTTTGTTTTGACATTCCAGTTGATATAGCAGCAATTATCAAAGATGGAACTTAATTCAGAGATGCCATGTTTTCTATCTAAATCTCACCGCACATCTGGTGTCAGGACCATTGCAAACGTATTGGAGAATGGAGGGGTGTGTGCAATTCCTACTGACACAGTCTATGCACTTGCTGCATCCTGCAAACACCCAGATGCAATCAACAGGATTTATACCATCAAGGTGAGAAATCGATGAGCTTGTACCTTTATCAAAGAGAACTAATGAAAAAGGCAAAGGATAAAAATCAAAGAGAAGAATCAAGATTAGGCAAATGCCAAAACGGCTTTTTAGGAATTAGTTTTACAGATGTATTTCCTTATTCTAAAAGACCTTCAAGGACCAGTTATTAAGCCCTTTCATGACACATGACAAGCCATGGCAGTCACAAAAAATGTTCCTGAATGACATAGCAGGTCATCAGTCAAGGACGGTTATACTTACCTCTCTTTGCCATGACCACTCATGGGTTTTCTTGTCTGCCAAAGTAATTAATGTAAGTATAATGATACATACTGTAAATACATTTTTATAGGATGTATTCGCTATAAAATCTTTACCTAGGAGAGTTAGCCTAATAGAACATAGTTATATATTCTATATCACATGACAGAGTTGGGATTTATATTATGTTTATAAACATGTTGCGTCACACTTTTGTTTATGCATTTTTTTAATAAAGAATTTGTGAAAAAATTATATTGTTGATCTTGTATTGTCAATCATATATTGTATACGGATTGTAATTCTTCACATATGTATAAACGTTATGAATGTACAGATCATCAAGTCACAATGGAGTGGAAAAATAACAGAAAACTTTAATTGCTATGAAATATTATAAATGGAGCATAAGTATAATTTAACATAAAAAAATTCTATTTGATACAGATCTAAATAGAAACACTCATTGCAGTGTAGAATACTTCTGTTGTACTGACATATATTGAGTATTTAGAAATAATATTGTAGTTGTCTGAAAGCAATGCCATGCTTGGTATTGATATAAAATTTCCCTCCACAGGAACGTCCCTCAGAAAAGCCTATTTGCATTTGTATTTCCAACCTTGATCAGCTCAGAAAGATTGATCCACCATTCAGTGAGCTTCTCTGGAGATTCATGGACTTAGTCTACCCTGGCGGAATCAGCTGTATTGTGCAGAAAGGGGACTGGCTGAAAAAACTGGGTAGGTTAAGAGTCACTGTGTACATGTATGTATGGGACCACAGACTTGTCATATATGTCTCACACATACAGGAAATTCACCTAAGATGAATCCCATGCATTGCGCTACCTCATAAATCTAGTACCATCTCTTCATTTACCAAACAATGCAATACTTTCAGTCCTCAGACATTATTAGTGGACATATCCTCTTAATGAAGTAGGAAGTTATAAATGTGTGTTACATCTGAACCTCAGGAAAAGATTTGCCAATGCCAAATCACAAAACTTTTGAGGTAAACACAATGGGCCATATTACAAAGTTGGTGCTAACTTAACCAGAGCCGTTGTAAACGTACCAGAGCCATTAACACCATATTCTGGTCAGGCGATGATTCAGCAGCCCGCCCCAGAGCGCAGAGCGAGCCTCCTGGATATTCGTGGCCTCCTGGAGGCTTGTGCTCCAGGGCTATGTGACCTGTAATCTCTTGCGAGATCGTGCAGGGCAGCGGAGTGATTCGCTGACGGAGACTGGGGACTATTTGTATAAGCATAGGGAGCGCAAAGTACAGTAAGCTTGCGGAAGGGAGCAGAATCACCAATGCACTAATGTTTTTTTAATCCATTAGCATTCGGGATGGATTATGTGGGGCAAAATTCACTTAACCTAGTACTAACGCTCACATAGCTGACCACTAGCGCTAGCTTTAAGGAGGTAATAGGGACCATAGTCTAGCAAGTTGTTAAATTAGCACCAACTTTGTAATACTGCCCAATGTGTCATAATAATTCTGTCTGCGAACTGACTAGTTGTGTAAAATCTACTATTATAGTATTGGTTATTTAATGGGTCCTCTACGGTTAAAGTAGGGAAACGGAATTTGAACATTAACTCCTATTTACCCCCTCCACAGTACCCTCCTGTTTAACCTGTTAGAATATTTTTAATCTCAACCAAATCAGCATCAGGAGCTGGTCCAGCATTGGTCTGGCTATGACACGTGACAGCTCCTGTAAAACACAGTAATGGTGTAACTGAGGGGCGCAGCTACTACAATGGATCTCAATGCCAAGTGGGTGGGAATTGGGTCCCAAAAGGTCCAGATAGACAGGAACCTGAGATCAGAGCTCATTGATCTCAGTTTCTGGGCAGGATTTATCCCCTGCTCTTGGATGGCTGAATTAGTTCAAGGGGGGGAAGAGAAGTGAGGGCACTCAGGTTAGTGTAATGACTAAAATTACATTGAGTGGTCACAGTGCATAGCATGTCATGGACATACAAGGATTCTAGATCATATCAAGCAACATGCTAAACACAATATACCTGCTAATATCTACTGGCAGTGCTAATCACCCTCACGCTTCCCAGGAATCTTGGGCTTGGAAAGCCTTCAGAATTCCATCTCCCCTCTTACCCTTTTCCTCTGTACTTGTTATAGTTTACTTTTAACAAACCGCACACTGTATAAACATTGTATTTTGAGTTTAACTCGGATTCCATGATAAATCATACTGGTTAGTTCACTCCTTATGTTTTTGTCTCTCTACCATAGACCATTTCTTGACTATTCTAAGATTTACCGGGGATATCTTTCTTTGGAATAAGAGCTGCTTTAATTTTGCTGTTAAAAGGGATTTTACTCTTTCTTCTTTCATTGGTTTCATGTAACTGTCATTTGAAACCATTTCACCTAACTGCTCTTTAACATTTGCACAAACATTTATTTGCAATTGAAGTTGACACAGTAAGTCATGACTCAAGTTTGTTTAAGTTACTAGCGAAGTCCAGTTTTGTCAAAATATTTGTATTGACCCTGTCCTGCCTGTTTAAGGTGTGGGAGCAGCATATGACCACGTTGGAACACATAACTCCATCATGATAAGGGTTCCTGATCACACAGTCACTGCTTATCTCACTGACATAACTGGAGCGTTGGCAATTACATCAGCTAATCCGAGTGGCGAAAGTGACAGCACCCACCATGACATGGTGATCACGTAAGTGCTGTACAATATATTGTTTTTAAAATTACTGATGGCTTTCATAGGACATTTATGATAAAAAAATAATGAGAGAGAACAGTGAATTGTTTCCTTGATAAGCTGATAGCATATAAACATATCCCACAATCCCCTGCTGGACCATAGACCTTAAATCTGGCCAGTTGACAAGAGTAAGAGTAGGAGCCTTTAACTCTGCTACTGCTTTCCCATGCAGCAGTGCTAAATGATGTAACATTGATATACAGTCAGATCCAGAAATATTGGGACATCGACACAATTCTAACATCTTTGGCTCTATACACCACCACAATGGAGTTGGAATGAAACAAACACAATGTGCTTTAACTGCAGACTGTCAGCTTTAATTTGAGGGTATGTACATCCAACTCAGGTGAACGGTGTAGGACTTACAGCAGTTTTCAGATGTGCCTCGCACTTGTTAAGGGACCAAAAGTAATGGGACAATTGGCTTCTCAGCATTTCCATGGCCAGGTGTGTGATATTCCCTCATTACCCCAATTAAAATGTGCAGATAAAAGGCCCAGAGTTCATTTCAAGTGTGCTATTTGCATTTGGAATCTGTTGCTGTCAACTCTCAAGGTTGAGATCCAAAGACCTGTCACTATCAGTGAAGCAAGCCATCATTAGGCTGAAGAAACAAAACAAACCCATCAGAGAAATAGCAAGAACATTAGGCATGGCCAAAACAACTGTTTGGAACATTCTCAAAAAGAAGGAACGCACCGGTGAGCTCAGCAACACCAAATGACCCGGGAGACCACAGAAAACAATTGTGATGGATGACCGAAGAATTCTTTCCCTGGTGAAGAAAACACCCTTCACAACAGTTGGCCAGATCTAGAACACTCTCCAGGAGGTAGGTGTATGTGTGTCAAAGTCAACAATCAAGAGAAGACTTTAAACCATTGGTTTAGAAGATGTTTAGAAGATGTAAACCATTGGTGAGCCTCAAAAACAGGAAGGCCAGATTAGAGTTTGCCAAACAACACGTAACAAAGCCTTCACAGTTCTGGAACAAGATCCTATGGACAGATGAGACCAAGATCAACTTGTACCAGAGTGATGGGAAGAGTATGGAGAAGGAAAGGAACTGCTCATGATCCTAAGCATACCACCTCATCAGTGAAGCATGATGGTGGTAGTGTCATGGTGTGGGCATGTATGGCCGCCAATGGAACTGGTTCTCTTGTATTTATTGATGATGTGACTGCTGACAAAAGCAGCAGGATGAATTCTGACGTGTTTCGGGCAATATTATCTGCTCACATTCAGCCAAATGCTGCAGAACTCATTGGACGGCGCTTCACAGTGCAGATGGACAATGACCCAAAGCATACTGCAAAAGCGACCAAAGAGTTTTTGAAGGGACAGAAGTGGAATGTTATGCAATGGCCAAGTCAATCACCTGACCTGAATCCCATTGAGCATGCATTTCACTTGCTGAAGACAAAACTGAAGGGAAAATGCCCCAAGAACAAGCAGGAACTGAAGACAGTTTCAGTAGAGGCCTGGCAGAGCCAGATGAAACCCAGCGTCTGGTGATGTCTATGCGTTCCAGACTTCAGGCTGTGATTGACTGCAAAGGATTTGCAACCAAGTATTAAGAAGGGAAAGTTTGATTTATGATTATTATTCTGTCCCATTACTTTTGGTCCCTTAACAAGTGGGAGGCACATCTGCAAACTGCTGTAAGTCCTACACCGTTTACCTGAGTTGGATGTACATACCCTCAAATTAAAGCTGACAGTCTGCAGTTAAAGCACATTGTGTTTGTTTCACTCCAACTCCATTGTGGTGGTGTATAGAGCCAAAGATGTTAGAATTGTGTTGATGTCCCAATATTTCTGGACCTGACTGTAGATAGAATTGTTTCCCTTTTATTGGTTTCTTTTTATTTATTGTATGCATTTCTAATGCTGTACACAACTTTAATATAAAAAAATCATACATTCCTTAGAAAGATCTTTTAATTAGTTTGATATTGTGGGTAGAGGGACTTAATGAACATATATCACTTACATTCTGCCAACAGAGTGTATATAACAAACCACAGGGGGGGTGCACTCTACCTAAACTTGCAACACAAGCGGGTGCAACTCAGACTTTAAATACGAAACACCAAAAAAGAGCACTCCATATCAATGACTACTTTCATCCACCATTTAAAAAAAAAAAAATTAAAAAAAATTTAAAAAGCCTGACTGAGGTAAAATGATGGGGATTCAGTTTACAAAGTAAACAGCCAGGTAAACAGTCAGGTTTTTTAATTTTTTAAAATGTGTGTTTTTTAAAAAATGGTGGATGAAGGTGGTTATTAATATAAAATGCTCTTTTTTGGTGTTTTATATATATATATAGTTCTATATGTACACTTGTGACAGGGTCATTATCAGAATATTTAATATACTTTGCATTTTCTGTCACAGGCGTCTGTGTGATAAACTTGATGCAATCCTCTGTGACGGATATTCCAATGAGCTGACGGGATCTACTGTTGTAAACTGCTTAAAAGTAGATGAAGGTGAGTTATATTTGTGCATAAAATCATTTTTTTTAATAACTGACCTACCAAATCACATTTTCCCCAGTAGTTGATCATAGAATTAAAATCACCTGGTGGCTATGATTATTGGATTTTAATGCAGAGCAAAACTGAACAATATTATACTATATGCAATACATAGAGATTACATGCCATTCCATAAAAGATTTATTATACCTATTTGTAATTTTCAGAATTAGACAAAAACATGTTTTTTTCTCTTACACTGTTTACACTGGTTTGTAATAGTCAGCAATTGGGAGCTGCTAATGATTGTCAGCAGTGATTGTCAGCAGTGATTGTCAGCAGTGATTGTCAGCAGTGAATGTCAGCAGTGATTGTCAGCTCGCTTCAACCTTTCCCCGAGGAAATAGATGAAATAGGGGACTTATTTCTACTTATTCATTTGAGTGATCATGAATGATGCTTCTTTCACCAATTCTTATTCACTGCCTTCTAACATCATCATATGCAATAAAAATAATTGCATTATACAGTTAGACTTTACTCAAAATGATAAAAAATAAATCATAATCATAATAAAATCTTATTAAATAAGGTAATAGTAAAGTGGAGGTCAGTACAGGAAAGTTACAGATTCGATTAGAAGTGGATACGCAAATAGTAATACAGAAATAAGGCAATGAAAATAGATCTAGACAAGATAAGAAAATGTGAACTAGGTCAATTAAAATATGTTGCAATGAATCAATAGTGTGTTTGCGACACAGAAAGAAAGAGATAATTGTATTTCTTTATAAGATTGTTGTAAACTACCCTTCACTTATCAGATATTGTGAAATATATGGAAAATAGATTCTAAAATAATAGAAATATAAAAACTAAATTACACTAACCTATTAAACGGTGCCGACTAAATGTCATCATAACGTCACGCACAAGCATCCTTTTTTACATTGTGGTGGCATTCTTTAAAAAAGCCATCAGACTTCTTCCAGATTTCAAGTATAGGATCATATTTACTTATATATATCTCTGATGCATGTGATATTTAATTCATTTATGATATTTTAAACTGCCTGAAACATGCAAGATTATGGGCCATATTATATATATCACGGAACGTAATATGGTCCGCCTGCGCTAGGGACACCAAAGCTAACATTAACGCTCACACAGCTGAGCTAACGTTAGCGTTATGTATGTATATGGCCCTAGGACTGGCGACTATACTGTTTAGTTACAGAGGTTAATCGTGACCTGTTGCTCCAGGGAGCTCTGATTGCCGTTTGCACAGAAGAAGTAAGCTTACAGTTTATCTTTATCACATCAATATTAGTTTAAAGGGGAGATTTGACACATATAAGAATAAAAATGTGAATTATATTCCTGTTCCTGTAATTCTACCAAAATGCATGAAACGTATCATTTGATTTTGTATCCAGTTCATGACTAAAATTGGAAATGACTTATTTTCAGGTATTGTCACGATACTTCGGGAGGGCTGTGTGCCATCTAATAAAATCATGCAACTCTTTGAAGAAGCAAAGAATACCAATAAAGCGAGCAGATAATGGCAAAATGAAGTGTCACTCAATGAGTTCTGCTGGCAGGGCTCAGAAAACACTGTATTTATTTTTCAAAGAAACACTTATACAGTCATGTATTTATTGCTGTCCACGAAATATTAATATATTTTTTTAATTTATTTATTGCTCATAATATTTATATGACTTGTGTTAAATATTATATATACTATATAAATTGCGATCAGTAATAGGCATGGATGAGATCTGAGTGACATGACAAGATATGGTTTGCAGTGACATCGCTTTATATATCTATGGACAAAACTGACCAATACGAGGTTCTATACCCACTTTCGCTGCAGATCTGTTCTTGGAAACAGCTGAATTACCATGTAGGAATATTAGGGTTCGGAGTAGAAAATAGTTTATATACACACAAAATGTAGCTAAACGGAACGTTTCCCATCGGGAGACATAAATACACACTGGCACACTCACTTACACACAGTCACACACACATTCACATATACACATATTGTCACGCACACTCTCACACATTGCAATGTCCAAAGAAGCCGAGCCTGTCATGTCCATTTTCGCTGCATTTAAGATTCATTGTTGCAACTCACCATCTGTCTGTACATCACAAGACGACAACTTGTACTTCTGAGGCTCTGTGAATAAACACCACTATAATCCTCGTCTGTAAGCAAAGACTTTTTATGAAGCGCACTGACTTTTTTATCGATACAATTATAGCGAGTCAAAACCCAAAGACGATAAGTACGAATAAAGCACAGAAATATTATACTGTATTATATTATAATGTTATTATGCAACTTGGTATTTGACAAACAAAACTGCAAAGCTATTAATATACTGGATTACTGTTACTCTAAAAAATAAAAGAATTGATCCAATACAAGTCTGCCAAACTTATTTCATTGACTCTCCAATTTGTTACATCACCTCTATTTTTCAATGATATAGTATTTATTTATTGGAAGCAGGGTAGATTTGTAGTCTTTTGAAATCCCTGTCATATCTCACTTAGCTGCCATCTCTTATCTCAGGTAGCCTAGAGAACAATATCCTTATCTAAACATCCCCTTCTCCAACTCTTTAGCTGGTGCATATTGTAGATTAAATAAACAAGAGCCACAAAGCAAAGCTTTAATGTTGCATCGTGGGAAAAATCCAGAAACTGGAACCCGGAGATAAAATACCTATTTTCTTTTTTCTTTTTATATGCAACTACTTCAAAGAAAATCAGCAGCATGTGTTTTAGAAAAGTGTTTTTATTTGTAATGCACAAGTAATGTAGTTACAGCTTATGTAGATGACCCTTTAAAATATATGGATCTCTAACTGCTAGAGTTTTTTCTCAACAGTCAGCCCTCATGGCCACCGGCCGCAACCTTTACTAACTTAAACGCAATAAGGCAATACTTTATGTGAAACAATATTTTCCATTTTACAGGGATCATATGGTATCTTCATTATTTTTTCATTTTATTTTAAGATATAACTTGAAATTGATCATAAAAGGTCCTTACAGGTCTACTGAGTCGAGTAAGACCTGGGAAGTGTGTTAAATCAAATACAGCAATTAACATAATCTTTCCACAGCCAAAGCTATATATAATACATATTAATATCAAATTAGAGTGGTGGGGGCTGGGCTGGATTTTAGATGCCAAAAGGTTATTGTGTGGTGGGTATCAGAAATCTTGGTGGGTTCCTACACATTTTTTTAAGACCGATCCCTCTCAGTCTTCTGGTACCAGTTGCTTTGACCATTTATTGATTTCTGGTTGTGCTCAGTGAAATATAAAAAAAATCTCTGTTTTTTAATCACATGGAGACAGTTTAATATCCCTACCTCTGAGTAGATCCTTCATCTAGCAGGGACATTTAAAAAAACGAACATATAAACCATGTGAGTTGGAGTAATGTGATAGTCACACAGTGAATTTATTTTCAATACAGCGATCAAGAGATTATATGTTGCTTCACCTATTACTAATAAATGTTATCATAGAAAAATCGCATCACAAGACACCTGCATGATTAAGGCCAGATTGGCAGATTAGGACACTGTGTATATTCCCTTTGATCGAGAAACAGGTTTGTGAGGGTCCTGAGAACGTGCAACAGCATTAGTGGCCTGCTCTACATTGGGTGCTCAGGTCTCGCAAGGTTCTAGCTCGATTGTGCCATTACACTGCTCCATATGCAAATCAGACGGCTACACCCAGAAAGGGTGGCAAGTACCAAAATGCCAAGGAAGTCATCCCTGCAGGTGAGGTGCAGCAACCCCCGACGATCGTTTCAGCCTTGTTAGGTCTCGTCAGGAGGTTATAGCTGACATCCTCCAGGCACATCGAGCAAGGGGTCCACATCTGAATTACTCTCTAGACTTAAAATGAGAAACAGAGAGGTTTGTGCCCTATAATGGTATAAACCCTTGTTAGACCCCTTGTGAGACCTGAGCGTAGAGCAGAACACTAGTTCCATTGCTTGTTCTCAGGACCCTCACAAACCTCTTTTCTTTCCAACTATTCCCTTTGATCAGCTGAATCCAGCAACACTGTCAATATACGTGTGGCTAACTATAACCCTCAGGAACGCACTTCTTGGTGTGTGCATGCAGCAGCTGAGATCAGAGAGAGACTTACAGGTCTATTCAAAGACAGGTGAAAATCAGGAGATTTGTCAGGAGAAGAGAACAATCTAGTCCAAATAGCCGATTTGGAAAGTGAGATAAAAGGGAGAATTTTTCTGGTTTGGCTATTTTGACCTAGAATGTTCACTTCTCCAGTCATTTTCCTGAGTTTCAACTTTCTTTGAATAGACCTGCTAAAGATGGATGCAAGAGACAAATTGCTATCAAGGTTTAAAGGTATGGCAACCTTGGAGAGTGGCGATGCATAGAGAGATAGAAAAAGAAAAAAGGGGGCAGTCTACAAATGAAACACACAGTGGGGGTAACTTCAAAAAATGATACATATTTATTAATTGTTAGAGGTTGCAAATGCCAAATCTCCTTCTGAGAAAGTGGATAAAACATATCTTTTAATGGAAAATACTATAAAAAAATAGTGTTTGAACCTAACATTTACCATAAAACCTCAAGAAAAACTCAAGGTGTAGGGAATAGATACCAAGGAACCACAAAACAAACAAGCAATAAGTAAAAACCAGGCCAAAAGCTGGGACAGAAATTAACAACAAACAATATTCCCACCAAGTTGTTAACAACTCGAACCATTATTGCAACTGAGCAGCCAGCGATATCTAAGGCTAGCGTCAGCCGAACGCAGTCATCACGTCTGTGTTGCCACACAGTTTAACGTCCGTCGTAGCATTGATTTGTGATCAATAAAGACCAACACACGAAGTACATGCGCATGGAAGTGCGCACCGACCACGCAGGTGGCAACGGATGCCATTTAGGCCTCGACGTAAAAGCGCCCAGAGTGCGCCGCGTCCGCGTAGCGGCCTGTGTGCGTGATGACGTGACGTCAGATGCAGTGCATTTTTGACGTCCATCACGTTGACGCTGAGAGGTTTTTTGGTCTGGCTGACTGTACCTGTCTTTTAATTTTAATTAATTTTGTTACCCATATTTCCCTTTTTTTCTACATCCGTTAAAAAAAATGGACCTTGTGGTGTCTACAATATCTTCCGTCAGTACGTACGTCCGTTATGCACGCACACAGAGTGCGCTCAGACTGTGTTCATCTGACATTAGCCTAACTAGTTATATATTCCTATTTGACCAATATTTATCTGTCTGCCAGGTAATATCTATTGCCTGTTCTGTTTCTCCACCAAAGCACTGAGAATGTGATCTCTTAATTTACTGTTGTGATGAGATGGCTATAACTCCCAGTCTAGATGAATTACAGACAGTGACTCAATCGAGATGACACCTTGAAGATCTGTTGAAGTTTTATTCCAAAACTGTAGAAAATCCACAACAATATACATCCGATAGGTCAAAAAATCATAATGAATCTGAGTCCATAAGGCTTGCAAAGGATTGCTGGGAAGGGAACAAGGGTGGAGCTATCTGAACAGGAAATCCCTGCGCCATGAGGAATGGAGGAGAGAAACCCAGGGGTAGATAAGACATGTGCAATTCTTAAAGGCATATCACAAGTCATGTGAAACATGACACTCCCGTCGAAATCTATGATTTCTATAATTAAATAACTTTGACTAAAATTCAAAACAAATAAGTGAAGATTCTTTTCCAGGAACATCTGAAAAACAAGAGGGAAGGGAAGAACAAGAGAAAATAATGCAACATTAACAATTCTTGCAGATCTTGATCTTCCTGGTCCGGGCTGTGAGACGAACAGTCAGTGAGTCCATCTTCAGAGGGGAAGGCAGCAACGTGCACCAATCCTTCTTACCTCCCTTTAGTCAAATTGATGACTTGTGAGGCTTGTCTTCTTCTTTGGGCAGAAGGAGTACTAGTTCCTTTATAGGTCTGAAGTAAAGGTGTGGAGAATCTTCTTTCATGAATAAGTTGTAAAGTTTTCTGGTCCAGTACCAGTCCAGGAATTTTCTTGCGACTCCAATCATGCGTTCCCAAGAGTCTCCCATGTGAAAGGAGTGAGGTGGGTTGAATTCCCATTTACACTTGTCATTCAAGAAGTTCAGTATCTTTTCTGGTCGAGAGGCCTCCTGAATTGTGGGGGGGCCTTTACAGATGTGCCGCTTGTGACATTGTTTTTTCGTGTCAGAGCTGTTTGTAAACTGAAGAGCAATGTGAATAAGGCATGCAATGGCTCTTACAACAGAAGACCACATAGAAAGGCGTTCAAAACGGTGAGGACTCAGCCTTGCCCTTTCTTCCACAGAGGTGTTGAGTGTACCCGTAACAGCTCTAAGTTCTTTATCAGATTCTGGTTCAAACAGTTCAAAGGTAAAATTTGTAGAATTTGAGATGAGGTCTTCATTCAAGAGTATTGGTGGGGATAGCCATAATGTGTCCAGAAATGCAGTGGCAGGTACTGCACGCGTACCTCGATCAGCAGGGTTGAAGTTAGTGGACACATAGTGCCATTGTTCAGGTGTAGAGAACTTTCTTATAAGTTCCATTCTGTTGCCGACAGACAAGTGGAACGGTCTTGTCTGATTATGTATGTATTGCTTTGTGAAGGGCTTGTCACAGGCTGATACTTGTAATGTGAACGTGTCTTGCTTAACGTTCCAGAGCAATCTAAGACTGCACTGTGTAACGGAAAGGTCCGATCCTAGTTGGAATTTCTTCACACTGGCAGCGTAGTCAGAGGGAAAGGCTCTCATGGCCTTGTCACTGTTCGAAATGATTTTGTGAAGTCTGAGGTTTGCAGTGGCAAGCATTTTCTGAGTTCTAGTGAGAAGATCAATAGCTTCTTCTTCTGTAGTCAGAGATTTGAGTCCATCGTCTACATAGAAGTTCTTTTCGACGAATTGTCGTACATCAAACCCAAATTCTTTCTCTCCTTCTTGAGCCGTTTTCCTCAGTCCATAAATTGCTACTGCGGGAGAAGGGCTATTACCGAAAACATGTACCTTCATCCGGTAGTCTATGACTTCATCATTGACATCATTATTGCAATACCATCGGAATCTGAGGAAGTTTCTGTTGTCTTCACGGACGATGAAACAGTGGAACATCTGCTGAATGTCAGCCATAATAGCAATTGGTTCTTGTCTGAAGCGAAGTAAAACTCCTATGATGTTGTTGTTCAGATTAGGCCCAGTGAGAAGACTGTCATTGAGGGAGACACCTTCATGTCGAGCACTTGAGTCGAAGACCACCCTAATCTGATCAGGCTTGCGAGGATGATAGACACCAAAGCATGGAAGATACCAGCATTCTCCTTCCTTAAGCGGAGGGGCAGGCTCACCGTGATCTCTCTCAAGCACTTTCTGCATAAAGTCCACAAAGTGTCTTTTCATCTCAGGTTTCCGATTCAAACTGCATTGTAATGAAGTAAACCGTGCTTCTGCATGTTCTCTGTTGTTTGGTAGTCTCTTTCTTGGAGTACGGAATGGTAGAGGTGCTACCCAGCTGTTGGAATCATCTTGGTGGAACTCTTTACTCATGGTTTTCAGGAATTCTTTGTCTTCCATGGTAGCTGCCAATTCATTGTCTTTAGATGTTACCTCAAACACTGTGTTGCCGATGTTGTCATCCCAGAAATTAAGAGCTTTCTCTTCGTCCTGTATGATGTGTCGTTGTGCGCTCTTATGAAGCAGTCTTTCCTTCACATGATATTGGTGTGGTCGTCGTGCAGAACAAGAAGTCCGACCATTTGGCAGGACGTGTGTTTTAAAGGAGGACACAGAGTAAGGTTTTTCTGCCTTTGTTTCGACAAACATTGCCCATGATGACCCAGCCTAGATCCAGACACTGAGCATATGGAGCATCATGTGGACCGTTGATTTGTTGACGAACTTTGTGCACCCTTAAGATGTCTCGGCCGAGCAACAGTAGGATCTCAGCACTTCCGTCGAGGGCTGGTATTTGGTAGGCTATGTCCTTCAAGTGCGAATGGTGCAAGGCAGCTTCCGGAGTAGGGATCTCCTCTTTGTTGCTTGGAATCTGGTTGCACTCAGTGATAGTGGGCAAAGGTATTTCCACATTGTCGTTCAGAGGAGCAACCACAAGACCGCTGGCTCTCCTACCTAAGACTTCTGTAGTGCCGGTGCAAGTAGTTAGGGTATACGGTAGAGCATTTTCTTTTATGTTCAAAAGTTCAAAAAATTGTGTTGTTGCAAGAGATCTGTTACTCTGATCATCCAGAATGGTATACAGTCTTATGGCCTTTTCAGGTTGACCTCTTGGGTATACACGAACCAAACATATCTTTGCGCAGGATTTGTCACAGAGTCCTTCTCCACAGACTTCCGTACATGAAGAGGTGGAACACTGAGGTGGAAGGTGCTGCTTGATCTGCGTGCCTTGCTTTGCCTCAGGAGGATTGTTTGTGGGCTTAGTAAAGTTTTGCGGATATGGATGAAGAGCTTGTACATGGTTATCGCTATCACCCTTTGCAAAGTGTTCTGTGGAGGCGCAGCATTTGTAGCAGACCCCAAATTTCTTTAAAAGTTCTTTACGTTCTTGTAGGGTTTTCTTTCTGAAGCCAATACATTTCTTAAGTGGATGCGGTTTGTTATGTATGGGACATTGGCGATTTGGGTTCTCGATGTTCTTGTTTTGTTCAGTATTTTCAAGAACTGTAGCAGGTGCAGGTAGAACAGTGGTCCGTTTCACGGACACTGGTCCTCGATGGTCTCTGTGTGTCATACGTGTGTTTGTAGGTCTTGGAGGGGGTGAACTGAGAGGGTTACCTTCACCATAGGAGAAACATGACAATGCCAACCTCTATAGACCTATCTCCCCATTACATAATTCCGGGAGCTCATAACTATAGTGTTACAAAATATGTTCCGGGAGATCCAGACTGGCCAAGACTACATCTTCAAAGCTAATAGCTAATATGGAATATTAGCCATTTGCAATATAAGGTTGATACATGTTCTTGGGACAAACTCCTGCCTATCCTTAAGGAAATAATCGTTATCAACAACTTGGCTGACGGGTGTGTCATAAAGAACCCACAGGTGCCTACACAGTGAGTCCATTCTTGATTTAATACCACAGGAGTGTCCATTTGACTGCTCCTTTGTGTTTTTACAAAACTGGAAATCAATAGAGCTATGCTGTTTTTATGTTTCTTTGATCTATTTTTGAGATTCACCATACTGAAAACCAACTGCATTTTGGTATATTGGATACTAACATGTAGATGGTGACCCATTATGCTCTGTATTTTTTGTATTATTTATTGAAGTGTTAACATGGGGTAGTTATTTAATTTTAGGGGTTTTAACATTAGATTTGGGCTAATTTGGGGTGGTGTAGATGATTATCACTTTAAAGGATTAATGAGGGGGGGTTGTTTTTTTTCTTTACATTTTTTGTGGGGTAAAATGGACTTAAGGGAATATGGAGTTCCCCTATGTAATTAACCCCTTAGGTGCCATTTTTTTTTTGGATGGGGAGAGAGTGGGCTATGCTGTGACTGACCTGTTCTGCATATTAACCCCTAACTCACTGGACAAGGGTTGGTATAGGGGGGACCGTAAATGTCAATAATCCAGTGTGCTGGTAGTCCAGACAGGCTCATTATCAGGCCCGGCTTTTGGCTGATGCCAGAGGTGCTGGGCACCTGGCCCTGTTCTTCCAATTGCTTTGTGCTGGCTTAAGCTGCCCCCCCCCCTCATGCTGATCTGTGAGCTTGGCAGCTCTGTTAGCAGGGAGTAGCAGACCTAATGAGCTGCTCACGCAGTGCTGAGCCAGAAAGCCTCCTGCTAGACTCTCCCTGCACCTGCCTGGTCCGGGTTAATAATCAAGTTGACCCTGTGTATGGTGTTCACCTGTGTTGTGTTTGAGTGTGTGTTTAAGCCAGTTCAGTGTGTGTGTGCATTTAGGCTGGGTGAGTGTGTGTGTGTTTAGGCTGGCTTTGTGTATATGTGTGTGTTTAGGCAAGCTCCGTGCATGTGAATGTATTTATCCAAGGTGTGTGTGTGTGTGCTTGAGTGTGTTTAGGCAGTGTGTGTGTGTGTTTTAGGTTGGCTGAGTGAGGATGAGGCAGGCTCTGTGTGTGTGTGTGTTTAGGCAGGTTCAGTGTGTTTATAATATATTTATTATACAATTTAATTTATGATTTAATTGATATTTTAATATTTGCATCTATTTTATTATCCTTACATGAACATAAAATTTATATTAAAGCATATTTTTTTAATTAAGAAAATTATTTTCTTGCTTTATTGCTGTGCAGGTCTTTGATATGCTCATACACACCACCCATTACTCTGAGTTTTATTGCTGTGGAGCTCTGTGACCCAGTAATGTCAGTGTGTCTGAGTGTATCACAGAGCTCCACACTCATAAAACAGTACTGTGTGTAATGTATGTTCTGTATGAGTGTATCACAGAACTCCAACAATAAAAGTCACACTCTTGCACACTGCAAATGATCGTGAGTATTATTGCTGTGGAGCTCTGTGATACACTCCCTAACTGGGACTTGGGACTCAACGGCTTAATGATAGTTCCCTTGAGACTCTACTTGTGCCTGCCAGCCACCTTTATTGATGCTTCCATAAATACAGGAGCCACTAGAGAGGATTCTCCTTTTTGGAACTGTTTTTCTGTAATTAGTGAGAACCGCCAGGTCTCACGCTTGCGAAGTGGGTTAAGTTTGAACTCCAGAAACTCTCGCATGCTCTATTGAGCTTATTCCGCCATCTTTGTTTTGGGCTTACAGGTGGAGAGAGGAAGGCAGCTCCAATTGAAGTTTCAGCTACCAACAACAAAGGACATTAGCAGCAGGTGTCTTCAGGGTGATCATTGAGGTCTGATTGTCTTGTGCATTATTCATTACCTGTTTCCTATATAAACATGTCGCTGTATGGGGATCATTGGGAGCATTCACACTGAGAAAGGGGCTTTGCCCTGCAGTGTTTGTGGTTCTTTTGCCTCTCCATATTAAGTAAATTGGCTACACAAGTTGGCCAGCTTTCAGCAGCTCTGCTGGTTGTCTTGTTTTTTGTATTGCTGTGCAGCTCTGTGATATAATCATACACACCACACATTACTGTATTTTACCTTGTGCCTGCTGTGGACCTCACTATGCAGAGCCCAGGTAGATGAATATGAGCATAATGCAGAACCCAGGGATGAAGCAATATCATGGTCAAATATATAGTAGTGGGCATAGGGAGATGGCAATGAATCTTGTTCGGTAAACAGATGCCAAAAGTCAAAGCCAAAGTATCAGTAAAATAATATAAATGAACGCTATAAATACAGAATGATACACTAAAGCGCCTGTATAGTGTGTACAGAGGAATTAAATAGAGCGGGTCCAAAAGCTTTTCCCCCACGCAGTGACCAAGCCACTGACATCATCAGAGCGAGTCAGTGTCTCTGGATTCATAAAGCATCGTGGTTTGGCCTGGCGTGGCACCGTAAAACTAGGAAGTGGCTGTGCAAGGCAGCGCGATCTGGCAAGGAGGATCATTGTGGCACTGTGGCACATCAGCACAGTGGAGGAGTAGGAGTCCGCAGACAGTTTGGTGACTACCAGATCCGTACGGGCTAATACCAGTTCTCCAAAAACCTGCTTTTCCTATACATGATCCAAAGCAGTTTCGAGTTATACCACCATACTGCCAATGAAAGAATGGTGGATAGTGAATATCTACCCCTTCCGTTTATAAAGAGACTATGTCAGTATAGTGGCCAATATGGGATATATGTTTAATACCATGTTCCTATCATCCTATGTCTAGATAGAATATTTAGAAAATGCAAATTACATGTATTAGTATCAAATCAATCAGTACAAGTTAAAGGGATACTCTAGGCAACATGACCACCTAAGCTATTTTAGGTGGTCATGATGCCCGGAGTATGCCGCCCTTTGTCTCCCCTCCCTCCGCTCGGCAGTTCAGCTGAAAAAGCTGAAAACAGCTGAGAGAGGCGGAGGAGTTTACTCCGCCCTCCCAGCTGTCAGTCAGCAGAGTGGGAATCATATTTCCCGCTTCTGCCGACTTTTGCCGAGTAGGAGACATCATCGCGCTTTCAGCGCTTTCAGCGCTTTCAGCGCGATGACGTCTCCAACTCGCCGCAGTAGCTGGCGGAAGCGGCTGAGGGTTAGTGTTGCGCGCATCCTCTTGCGCGCAACACTAATTCTCAGAGGGAGCCGGGAGGAAGCCTGCCGATTGGCTGGCTTATGTGAGAGGCGCGCATGCGCGCTTCTCACGTAAACCAGAAGCCAAGCAGCATCAAGAAGGACGGGAGCGGAAGAGGAGGGAGGTGAGTATAAAAAAAAAAAGACGCCGCTGGAAAGAAGTGGATTTTAGGATAAGTATTACAGTTACAAAAAAATAAATAAAAAATAAAGATTTATTAAGGGAATAGGGATAGGTTAGGATAAAAAAACGGGGGGGTGATTTTTTGAGTAGAGTGTCCCTTTAATATAAAATAGACGACCCAAAAAACATTTACCCTATCTTGGTATTTCTGGTTAATCATGAGAATGATAGCAGGCAGACCATTTTAGTCATTAGAATAATGTCTCCTCTTCTTTCTGAGTCTAAAGAGAAATTGTGGAGCTTTTACCATGTCACGCAGAAGAACATATTATATACATGTTTAGTTTGCATTAAGGCCTTTTCTCATTTTCATTCCAAAATCGAAAGCATGCAAAGTGCCAAAGTAAAATGGTAATTCACCATCTAATTAACTACTTTAAAAAAATTCAGGATAATAGAATCTGTGCAGAAATAATGCTTCTCATAAAGCTGACTGAAGCATACCTTAAGGCTGGGGTCAGACGAGCGCCTTTGAGAGCGAAAGTAACGTCCGCGAGAGTGGACATCCTTCCACTAGGCCACCCGTCCAGCCACCTCGCTGAACGCAGTTAGTGCACTCAGCGCTGCAAGGCTCGATCCTCCTATGGAGCATTGCACTTTGCAGCCCTGTCCAACATGCGTCTAGCGTTTGACGGGGAGGCTTTCTGCATGTCCACTTGTAGCACGCGCAATTCGTTTGCACACTACAGTGTGTGTGACCGGCCCCGTCGACGCGTCACTCACAACGCTGCGACAGACGTTGGTAGGCACATCAGTACGGGCACACCTAGTGCACTCGTCTGACCCTGGCCTTAGAGTGCAAGAGAATACAAAATGTTATATATTCAAAAGACATACCAAACAATTTTCATATGTGCATTCTATCAAATATGCCCAAGGCAAACTAAACCTAATGCCAACACACAACTCCTACCCTTTTCTTCTTACAGATTGTGGATTTATTTATACCCAGCTTCAAATAACCATCAATTTATGGCAAAAAAATCATGGTGGCAGAAAGCAGCAAATATGGACATTAAGGATTTATTTGCTGTTTTCTCCATCACACTTCCTTTTACAAATAAGCCCATCATTTTGTGATCGAGCAGGCAGGTATTTGTTATGTTTCACATGAAAAAGGACCGATACAAACATCGCAGGCTGACGCTCAAGAGTAGTGGAAATTGAGCATGGGGCGGAAACCGATGTGTTTTTAACCATTTTCTGTATTTTGCAGCCATTTCATATTTGCTGAGGCTCCCCAACATGTTTTATTTTTGCTCTGTTTGGGGGATTGTATGTTGGGTATAACTCAAGTTCAACCCACAATTATGCCTTTGAGCTGAAATAAAAGGCCGTTGGCTGTGTATTGCATTAATTTCCCACCTAAAGAGGTTTGCTTTGGTGTTGGCAGGTGGGCTTAACACTTTAATGCCCATTCAAGTAAACTAAATACCTCTTTGTTTTTGTTTAGCGTGGGTATATGGGATTCAGAGCGCAGATTACAGTTTTTAGTATTTGTTTTGCATGAAGAACGCCTGAATATCAGCAGTGTTTGCTGCTACACTAGAGCCGTGGGAATAGATTGTGGGACCAACTTTTATGTTTTGTTTTTTTTCACCATTCAGAAGATGTGTGTTATGCTCTTTTCATACTTGTAAATTAATTAGACTATATTTGTATTAGTTGTAGTTTCCAAAAGAGTATCTGGAACAGGTTTAATGCACAAAGAAGGGTTTTCCCAGGACAATAAGGAAAAAAAGTATTTTCTTCATTCGTCAAACAGCCAGTAGGTGGGGAATGTCTATAAATAGCAAGGCAGTCTATTTCTGTAACAACGCAGAATCTTTTTAGGAATCACAGTGAGCGCAGTGCACAATGTAATACTCACCAGGAGTTTCCCAGAGTAAGAAGATACGTAGGATTGTTCAATACTTTAACGAGTACTTATTTCAATAAGAAAAGAACTTCCACCGGAAGTAGAAAGACTGAAACTTCCAGTATTGAGAACCAGACACAGAAGCAGCACTTGCTGGACAGGTAGTGACATCACAGGGACATTATTCTCCCTCTTCAATCTCGCAACTGGAGTAAAAGTCCATAAAATACTTCTTGTGACGTTCTTTTCCAAGCAGGAGGTCCTCTCCCATATGCTCATTTTATCCTAAACTACCAGGGTTATTCAGAGAGAGGTGAAAACCTTGAGAATTGCCAGGAGAATGAACAATCTAGACCAAATAGCCAATATGGAAAGTGAGATAAATGGGAGAATTTTTCTGGTTTGACTACTTTGACCTAGAATTTTCAATTCTCCAGTCATTCTCAAGGTTTTCACCTCTTACTGAATAGCCCTGTAACTATTGCTATTATCCTTATAAGATGCTTTATTACAATTATAATTATTTATAAAGTGCCAACTAATACCATAACATAGTACAATGTGTAGGACGAAACAAACCAAATTAACAAACAAGTTGGATTTACGGAGAACAATGGGAAAAAAGGATCCTGTTCAAGAGCTTGCACTCTAAGGCTAGGGTCAGACGAATGCATTTTTCGCGTCGTCCGTGAAAATTGCGTTCGAATGAATGGACGCATTTTTTCACGGACTACGCAATAGCGGTCATACGATGCGCATTTTCATCTGTGATTTTGTATGGATCATCAATAAAACACTTTTTGCGTCTGGAAGTTATGTTGGCCGGACATTAGCAGCGTCTGACGTCTCCTAATCACGCACACACGCCGCTAGCAGACGCAGAGCACTCTGTACGTCAGTACTAGCGGTATCAGGTTCTTGAAAAAATGCGTTTGTTTGCCGCTTGCGTTGCGTGGCCGCACTTTCGTGCGGCCGTACTTCGTATATTGCCCGTCATTGGCCGTCATTTGCTGCTACTACGGCCGTGATAAAGTGCAGCTGCACGAGCGTCCGCACTGCGTTTGTCTGACCCTAGCCTAAGAGGAGCATTATTAATATGTAAGCTCCTCTGAGCAGGGCCCTCTACACCTCTTGTTTCCTTCTTATGTCCGTTTATATGTATTTTGTTCCCTTTGGTTATTGTAAAGCACTGCAGAAACTGTTGGCGCTATATAAATGATGACAATAATAATAATAATAATGGTGAGCACCTGGATTTATTTTGAAAACCTCCTGCTCTCACCAAACATACACTATGGCACAGCAATATGAAGAGACCGTTTTGATAATGTCTTGGTTGCCAGATCAGCCATATTTTCTAGGACATACTGTATATTACTAATTCATTCAGATGGAGAGCTCAAAGGACCAGCCCTATAACTTGTATAATTCCTATGCTGTTGAAAGGAAATCAGTTACATTCAGGGTTATCGGAATTTGGGTGCTCTTACGTGTGGGGAACGTCCTCATTTACCCCCGCTGTATGCGGGGGACGTTCCCCACACGTCTTCCGCTCGGCGGGGGCCAGAGAGATACTCACCTCTCTGGTCTGGGTCCCGCGGCGTTCCAACTCCCTTGAAGTCATATGCCGCTTTTATAGACCCTTCCGCTGTAATGACGTCGGGCACGATGACGTCATTTCCAGGTGACCCCCCCCGGCAGATGCCGGGAGATCGCCTGAAGGGAGGAGGATCTGTTCGGATCCCTCTCCCTCCTGATCTGGAGGGTCTACAACCAAAAGCCAGGCACCGCTTTGAAGGGCAGTGCATTTTTTGTTATAATATACAGGCAGGACGTGACGTATAGATATAAAAATTATCTATAATGAATCTGCCGAGTCTGCCGGAAAGAAAAAGAACGATATATAATAAGTCTGAGTCATATAATAAAACGTGGCTTCAAATCGCGTTTAAACATGATGAGCAAAAGCGGTAAAAATTAGCTCAGCACACAGCAGTGAAATGGCTCAGCAGCAAAGGGGTTAAATAGCCAAAGGGCTATTGCACCATTTGCGGAAATTCACCGTTCAGTGCAATTTCGGAGCCAATTCTGCTCTCTTTGAATAACCCTGCTAGTCAATGTAGGCCACCTGGGATTCCTCTTTGATTTCTTACCTGCAGCATATGGATTACACATACTACAGGGTTGCATTTCCATTCACTGCCCATCAGCATGAATAAATTATGTGTCCAGGAAAACATGTCCGATCTGGCAACCTTACTTGAACCACAGGTGGGGCAGCATGAAAAATAGGGATTTATTAAAAATCTAGACATTTAATTGCTTTTCCGCCAGCACAATGTGTAAAAGAAATATAAACATTTCATATTATCAGAGTTAAAGGGATACTGAGCTACTCAAGGTGATTTTAGATGTGAGAATTCTTGTTGACTCACACCTCCCTTTTATTATCCGCAAATACCGTATCTTCAGAGAGTAAGAGGCTCTTGTCTCAAATCAAAGAGTTGTAATTAATCTATGTTCACTGTGTTTTTCTGTAAAATAACAATATAAAATCATTCATTACAGCTTCGCTCGATACTTCATTGTTTGTTACTTGGTATATGGTAAATTTTCCTTTTGTTTCCATATGTTCCATGAATAGCATCAATCTAATAGCAATTGTCTCGACTTGTGATACTGTTTAAATAACTATTATTAACAGAAATTCCCATTACCTCATTGTGAGCAGGAAACATGAATACGGTTTCAGCTTCTAAAATGCTTCTTTTAACCCATTCCCGACCGCTGACGTACATAGTACGTCAGGTCGGGAAATCCCCTCAACGAACGCGAATGTACATAGAACGTCACGGTCTCCTAACTTCCCTCCCTCCCTATACTCACCTCACTCGCTGGGCTCCTGCAGTGGACTGGCATGCCTGGAGTCTGCCCCGCCTGTTCAGGGGGCCTGGCAGTCGCAATGATGTCATCACGGTGCGTGCTGTCACCACGGTGCGTGATGATATCATTGCCAGGCGCTTCCCCGGCGCCTACAGTAAAGAATGAGGAAGGGGAGGGGGAGCTGTTTGGAGCCCTCTCCTTCCCAAACCGTTCAAGTCAGAAAAAAACAAATGGTACCGCTGGAAAGGGGAGAGTCTCCCCTTTTCCACAGAGTCTCTCATTAACCCTTTAGTTGCAGAATCGCAATTCAAACCTGGAAGTGGCTGACATCTCAGATGTCAGCCAAGCCTCTGGGTCACCCCCCCACCCACTGACATCCTCACCATATGTGTGAGGATGTCAGTGGGCCAGGTAACCCCCTAGCTGCCAAGTGGAGATTGGGAGATACGTGAATCCAAATAATCCCCCTATCTCTGAGAGCTAGAGGGTCATGTTTTATATCCTTGGAGAGGCCTGATCATGGTCTTTCCAATGATGCCAAACATGACTAGGTTTTTTGTAAAACAAAACGTCGAAAAAAATAAAATAAGTAATATTAATATTTATTTATTTTTTTAAAAAAAAAATTGGTCTGGGGTTTAATAAAATAGGACTTTAAGCTGGAATTTAAACATGATGAAACGGTTAAAATGAGCTCAGCGCAAAGAGGTGAAATGGCTCAGCAGTGAAGGGGTTAAAAAGCAAAAACATGTAAAATTGGGTATTTCTAATCTCAGGACAAAATTTTTAAACTATTTAGCTGGGGGTCTTTTTGGCGTTTGCAGATTTTGGGGACTAAATTTTGAAAAAGTGTGTTGTTTCCATTTTCTCATCATATATCATATTTTTTTATAGTAACTTGTACGATATGATGGAACTAAAAAGTATTTTTCGAAAATCCATTTAATGGTGGGAAAAACGGTATATAATATGTGCAGATTGCTTAAACGAGTAAGGGGAAAATTTGACCTAAACACAAACAGAGCAAAAACATAAAAACAACAGCGGGCACTTTCAGACAGACTTTTATAAAAACCGCCCGTCACTAGGGGGTTAACTGGCTGGATTTACTGAGCCTTGAAACCCCCCTCACTATGTTCAGTTAACAGCATAATGTATATATCAAGGGCTGTATGCAGCATTTTGCTAGCTTAGGCTAGGGTCAGACGAACGCATTTTTCGCATCGTCCGTGAAAAAGTACGGTCGAACGAATGGACGTATTTTTCACGGAATACGCAATAGCGGTCATACGATGCGCATTTTCGTCCGTGATTTTGTACGGATCATCAATAAAACACTTTTTGCGTCTGGACGTTATGTTGGCCGGACGTGTGCAGCGTCTGACGTCTCCCAATCACGCAAACACGCCGCTATGCGGCCGCAGCGCACTCTGTACGTCAGTAGTAGCGGTTTGACGTTCTTGAAAAAATGCGTTTGTTTGCCACTTGCGTTGCACGGATGAACTTTCGTGCGGCCGTTCGTCGTATGTTCCCCGGCATTGGACGTCATTTGCTGCTAGCACGGCCGTGATTTCGTGCGGCTTAGGCTAGGGTCAGACGAACGCATTTTCGCGTTGTCTGTGAAAAAGTGCGTTCGAACGAATGGACGCATTTTTTCACGGAGTACACGATAGCGGTCATACGATGCGCATTTGCATCCGTGATTTTGTACGGATCATCAATAAAACACTTTGTGCATCTGGACGTTATGTTGGCCGGACATTAGCAGTGTCTGACGTCTCCAATTCACGCACACACGCCTCTAGCGGACGCAGCGCACTCTGTACAACCGTACTAGAGGTTTTACGTTCTCGACAAAATGCATTCGTTTTCCACTTGCGTTGCGCAGCCGGACTTTTGTGCGACCGTACTTCGTATATTGGCCGTCATTGCCTGGCACTTGCTGCTACTGCGGCCGTGATTAAGTGCGGCTGCACGCGCGTTCGCACTGCGCTCGTCTGACCCTAGCCTAAAAGCACGTTAAAACTGCGTTCGTCTGACCTTAGCCTGACTCGCTTAAAAGTTACTATTATGTACTTCATTGTGACCATAATGCAAGAAGATGCTGTCAAAGAATATTTTAAAAACGGGAAAATTTAGGCATTGAATCCAACTTTTAAAAGCACAACATTTTTCATAAGTGCTACCAAAGCACTCACATAAACACTCCAATTGAAGCATAAAGTTCAGGGGAATTTTTTTGAGAAAGTATTTTACCAGGCAGGATACATTGAGATTTCTCTCGTTTTCAAGTATGTCTTGGGTGGCAAGTATGTACCGTTTGGTGTCTTGCCCAAGGACACTTACTGGAGAGGTGCTTGTTGGGATTGAACCCATTACTCCACAGGCTCTCTCCATGCAGAGCAGTGATGTTACCTCCACTCCACCCAGCCGGTACAGTCACTAAATATCACAACACAAGTATAGAGTGCAGTAGATGTACATCAATACATGGAGAGATATCCAGCAAAAGAAAAAAAAACAATGTCACTTGAAAAGCAATGACATACCTCCTACATCTATCAGAATGATGTTTGTAACAGTGGGGTAACTACCAGGGTTGCACTTGTAACGGGGCCCTGGCATTCCAAAACTGGGGGGACCAGGCAGTAGTGGATCGTTAACCCATTGAGGACCTAGGGTCTTTAAAGTCAATGCATTTATGATGGAACAGTTCTGTCATTCCTTCTTAAAGGTTAATTAGGCAGCAGTGGCCTTGTTATTTTTTGTCCGGCTATCCATCATGAGTCTGACACTTCCTGCAGTGTCTGGACAGCT